>PVJC01052860.1:0-10991 GCA_004026665.1 Murina feae
CCTGCCACCTCTTACCCACTCCCCGGTGCCCCGCAAAGGGCCTGGGAAGCCCCCCAAGCAGGACGCCGACCCCCTGCCGCCTCTTTCCCGCTTCCCGGTGCCCTCCAACCCTGCTGCCTATTTCCTACTCATGGATCCTGGGTCCTGCACTGTCCTGCCCTGCAGCTGCTCTGTGCACTCTGGAGGTCCCTCAGCCCGGCCTGTGCCCTCTCTCAGTCTGGGACCCCTCGGGGGATGTCCACCTGCTGGCGTGCCTGACCAGCCTGGGTGAGGGGCTTTAAGGCTGCCCACAGCTCCCATTGACCCAATGTCCCAGCAAGGCTGGCTGGATGCAGGTTTCTGGAGTTTGTTTATCTCCTATAATTGATGTACTATTTCTTTAAGCTGAGGTGGGCTGAGGTAACAAAACCTCCTCTGCTTTACCTCGCAGCGCAGCGTCTATAATGAGACTTCGTTACTCTTAGTAAGTCAGGCCAGGCCTGTGCCCTTCAGCTCCCGAGGATTCTATGATTGTTACATTATTGAAACATGTTTCGGAGCCTGCCCGCCAAGGGCCGAAAACAGTATTGCTTTCGCTCCTGCTGCAACGGATGCTGCCTAAACGTTTACTCAGGTCCGTGAGTGGCCGCCGCCGTGTTGGCTGGGCTAATTTGCATACAGTCACTCTGATTGGCTGGTGGGCATCCTGAAGAAACGGTTAATTTTACTATTTCGCTTTTATTAGTTTAGATATATATATATATTATCAAGTTGTTCCTACAGTAGTGCTACAAAAATTTAATGTGCATACAATCACCAAGAAATCATATTAAAATATAGTTTGGATTCACTAGGTCTGTGTTGGGTCTGAAGTTTCTTCATTTCTAGCATATTCTCAGTTGATGCCAATGCTATAGGTTCCTGGGCTGCACTTTAATAGCAAGATCCTATCCTGCAGAAACTCAAATGGAAAAAAGCACGCATACTAGTTTTGGTTATCTTCTGATAGAAACCAATGCCCAGCAAACCAAAGTAAACTGACTTCCTGATTCTTTAGAAACATAGACATTAAAAGATTCATCTTAAAACTATAAATGTTTTAATATTTAAATGTAGCCATTTATATAAAAACTGAAATATACTAAAATGTTAGGATTTGTGCTTTCTTCTCTTTTGTCATTTCTAAATTTTCTAAAATAAACATTATTTAATTTTATAATATGAAAACAATAAATCTAGTTTTTAAAATGTATATTTTTACAAATGATTCTAATTTCATGCTAAAGCCTCTGAATGCTGGGTAAAAAGTTCTTGACTTTGCTATAAATATCAGGGAATGTCACATATGTTCAGATTATCTGTCTCTTCTCTCCACCTCCCCACCATAAGGACAATTCTGAGGGTTACAAAGGTCACATAGCAATGGATGCTAAATAGCCAACATTATATTTCTAAGGTAAAGATTTGCCCTTTTAGTTCTGTCATCTTAATGGTGAATACGTAATATTCACTACTCTCTAAGAGCCTTTTGTAATCAAAAAGGCTTAATTAGAAAACTCTGGCCTTCCCAGAAGCATTTCATGAATGCCTTAGACAAATTCATGATTATCTTAAAGCAATTCAAAAACACAAGCTGGTTCATTGTCAAACTCTTGAAACAAAAACACACACACAAAAGAAAAAACAACAAAAAACAAGCAGTTAAATAAAGATTATTGTTGATGCTTTGGTCCTGCTAAATTAGAGCTTATCCTCTTAATACACTAACTACCTATAACGAGGCTTAATGCTTCGTGAGCACTTATGCACTTATTAAATGCATTAGACAGATTCTCTCATTTAATAGTCACACAGCCTATTCCCCCTATTTTATAATGGGAAAACAACATTAGGGAGGTAACACAGTTTAACTCTGAATACTCAGTAAATGGCAGACAAGGCGGGAAGGAACTGATTCCAGGCGCTATTGTCTCAGTGGCACTTTGTAAAAACCAATGAGCCTATCAAAAATATGGTTGGTATTGAGTCATCTCGCATTCATTTTCTGGTTTCCTAGGCTTGGATTTAATCCCATATTTATTCATCAGCTGTTTTCATTATGCTCACCCACTTACCATTTTATAGCCTCCAGTTAACTGTATCTTGTTCACTGGGAACTTCCGAGAAACTCTATTTTCCTAAATTAACTCTACCTGTGGCTTTTTATTATTTTCTCATTTTTAAATAAAAAATCAGAAAAGGATGGAAATTGTAATTTCTTATCACCACCATCATCATCATTCTATACGTTACCAGGTTTTCGGTCTTATTTTGGCTCAATTTTTCTTATTTGTGTTGTGAGTTCCTTTTGGGCAGGGACCATGTCTTTTCGTTGAAAACAACAGGGCTTCAGAATAAAAGCCTGAAAAAAAAAAAAAACTGTTAACAATTGTTGCTTCTGGGTTAATGGGCTCATGTGTGATATTTATCCTTTCTATACTTTACAAAGTGCTTATAATCAGACAAAATTATTATTTTAAATCATGTTAACCTTTCCTATCTAGGATAGCATATGTTGATTTCAATTAAACATCAACACCGAAAAATATCTAGGAGTAACACAGTAAGAAACAAAATTCCTACATTAAACCCAAGGTAAGAGCTGTATGTGTCAAAGGCCTAGTGAGATGAGGCCACTCCCACAGGGACAAAGGAGAAAAGTTGGCAGCAAAGCATTGTAGTGACCTCACCATTGCTCCCCTGAATCCAAGTTGCCCAGGTTTCTATCCATGCAGAATGCTTTCCATAGGCTCACAGAATAAAACCGACTATGAAGCTGAGATAGCATGACTTAGTGGTTAGTGTCAGCCTATGAACCAAGAAGTCATGGTTTGATTACCAGTCAGAGCACATGCCTAGGTTGTGGGCTCAGTCCCTCATGGAGGGTGTGCAGGAAGCAGCCGATCAATGATTCTCTCTCAGCATTGATGTTTCTATCTCTCTCACTCTCCTTTCTTCTCTGAAATCAATAAAGACATATTAAGAATAAAAAATTTATAAGCTAACTGGGTAAAGTACAGCATAGGGAATATAGTCAATAATCCTAATATATAAAAACCCAGGGTCTGTAATGACCAACTGAAGGTTCGACTGAACACCGGAAGTTACTCCTGCAGTCAGTGCTGGGTTGCCATGGTGACCCAGCACTGACTGCCACCAGTGTGGGCACAGTAATCCACCACTAACTGCCAAGAGGGCTGTGGATCAGGCCCAGAGAGAGGCCCGGAGACAGAGGCAAGGTCTGATCCACAGCTTCTGTGGCAGCTATTGATCAGCTGTTGCCTCTCTCTCTCTGGGCTTCACCAGCAGCCAAACCTCTCTTTCTCTTCCTCCCCAAGCCTCTGCAGGGGCTGCTAATCAGCCCTGCCTCTCTGATAAGGCCCAGAGATAGGCCCAGAGATACTGATTGGCATAGAAACTGGCCAAATCTGTGTGAACTGTGAGGAGCCAATGGCTGCCTAGGAGGCAGAGCTTTTGACGCTAACTGGCATAGAAACCAACCAATCAGAACCAAATTGGCTGGCAGGGGAGGGCAGTTGGGGGTGAGATCAAGCTGGCAGGGGAGCACAGTGGGGGGTAATATCAGGCAAGCAAGGGAGGGCAGTTAGGAGCAATCAGGCAGGCAGAGGCAGTTAGGGGTGATCAGGATGGCAGCAGAGAGCAGTTAGGGGCAAGATCAGGCCAGCAGGGGAGGGCAGGTAAGGGCAACCAGGCAGACAAAGGCAGTTATGGACAATCAGGCAGGCAGGCAGACAGGTGAGCGGTTAGGAGCCAGCAGTCCCACAGGGATCAAGCCTAAACTGGCAATTGGACATCCCCCAAGGGGTCCCAGATTGGAGAGGGTTCAGGATAGGCTTAGGGGACTCCCCGTCCATGGATGAATTTCATATACCAGGCCACTAGTCTTACTAATAAAAGCCTCGGTGGTCATCACGCTGCCACAATCCATCACCAGGAGGCAGCCAATGACAAGGCAGGATAGGCCGTTGATATCAGGGAGGGACAGGACCTGAGCACTTGGCATGGAGGGAATAGGACAGGCTCCATGAGGGGGAATGCAGAGCGGTGCTGCAGTTACACTCAGCCTTGAACTTCAGTTTCCTGGTGAGTGTCAGGTGGCTTTCCCTGCCTTCACCTGATTGTGAGTTTGGGGTTTCAGAATGTGGCTCAAAAGACTGAAAGCCTCTGGGGTGGTTGGGAAGGTTGGGGGGGGTGGGGCGGCAGGTGAGTGTGTTATGGACCAACATTCACGAGAATAAGCCCATTGATTCTAATTAGATCTTAAGCAGCAAGCAAGGATTTATTGAGCTGGCCAGCTGGCTGCAGTGCCAGCACCCCACTGAAGTGAGGACTGACACTGCAGCCCCCGACCAGATGCAGAAGCAAGCTTTTATTCACAAAAACCACAAAAAAGGTGGCATACAAAGCTCATTGCTCTATTTCTCAACACAAGATACAGACTCATAAGTTTTGACTGGAGCATGACTATTTCCTTATCTCTAGCAGTAGCAGTAAGTCCTACTGAGCTGAAAAGGAGCTGGGGCAGGTTGACCTTTACATTCCCTACTGGTCTTTACTGGAATCAAATCCTTGATTCAGCATCCTCCTCTAAGATATGAAATCGAGGAGGCATTTGCCCTGAATAGTTTCTAGGTAGCAGGATGGTGGTGTCACAGACTTCAGCATAGGGAGAGGAGTATTGGGTGTGATGAAGACATGTTGGGATCCTGTCGACCTTGACTGCCATTGGGGTGCTCAGGATCACCTGGAACAGGCCGTCCGAGTGGGGCTTGAGGCTACCGGGGTTGTGGCACTTCACCTAGACAAGATCCCCTGGAATGTAGATGGGATGAGCCACAGGCAACTGCTTCTGGTCAGTCCTCACTTTGGTAGGGTGCTGGCACTGCAGTCAGCTGGCTAGCTCAATAAATCCTCATTTGCTGCTTAAGACCTAATTGGAGTCGGTGATCTTATTCTCGAGAATGTTGGTCCACAAGTGGATTGGCTGGAGGTGAGGCAGCAGGGCTCCAGAATTGGCCAGATCCGAGAGGCCGGGGCCAACCTTTAAGAGGTACGAGGGGGAGTGTAAGGGAGTGTGCACTTGCATCTGCCACTGACATGCTGGGTTTACTCTTGCACGGCTACTGTGGCAGAGGTGGTGGTTACTACCCAAGCCTGGACAGAGCAGAGGCCAGCAGAGCAGAAGAGCACCCCGGCATCCCAATACCAGAAGGCATGACTTATGCATGGGTCATGGCCAAAGGAGAGGGCACCGAGAGCAGCTCTTCAATGGGGGCTGCTGCCTACAAGCATCCTCCAAGTTGGTGAATGCCTGGCCCAGGTGAAGGCGGGAACCTGACATCTGGGTGGAGGGCAAGGAACAGCAGTGTCTGTGAAGATGTCGCGGGGCAGCAGACATGGCCCTGATGGCAGGCTAGGCCTAGGGGATCCTACATGTGCATGATTTAATCGTGTGCTGGGCCTCTAGAGAGTCTATAGATATGAAAGACTGAGTGACTGTCTGTCCGACAAGTACCTATGATGCACACTGACCACCAGGGAGCAGACGCTCAACGCAGGAGCTGCCCAGCTGCAGTGACTTGACAGTGGTGGTTCTTGGGTTATGCGTCCGGGAACTAGAGAGGAGAGAGCCCAATTCTGGGGTGCATCACCCAAGAGATGCCCTCTCGCAATCTGGGGCTTCTTGGGGGATGTCAGAGAGCTGGTTTCAGTCCAATCCCTGCAGGCCAGGCCGAGGGACCCCAACTGCCAGAGGGACCCTGCTCCCTCTGCAGATGCCCTTTGAGCCACAGCACCGCCTCAGGTGCAGCTGGCTGGGGAGGGATCACAGAAGGTTGGCTCCAGGGCATGTCTGTCCCATCTCGCCTAGTTCCGCCCCACCAGCCACCTTCTAATCAATTTTCTTTCAGTGTGCAGGAGTTTGTGCACTGGGATACTACGGCTGTAATAATTATGCATGGTGCCAGGTGGGTACTGGAAATATCAGGGTGACCACTTTGTAAAGTATATGACTGTCTAGCCACTATGCTATACCCCTGAAACTAATAAAACATAATATTGAAGGTTAATTGTAATTGAAAAATCAAATTTTAAAAAAACCTCACTATGTTTCACATGAGGGAGACAAGCACTACAGTAAAAACATAATTATCACCTTCCCCAGTGCATGGGGCCATTGAGAGTCCCAGAGGTACTTTTTCTAGGTGGTGTGATGCTTCTAAAATTTTGTCTGTGATTGCTTTAATCATAGATTCTGATATAAAAAGTAATGAAGCTAATTCGTTCTGAAAAAGCCTTTTTCCTTCTATCTCAGGAAAAAAAAAACACTTAGAAGCTAAAAATAAATGAGGATTTATTTGTCTGGCATTGCTAATGTTTTAAAATCAGCAGAAACCATTGCTGACTGCTTCCTGGTGCGCTCATTATTGTTGCTCCTTCTGGTGTCATCAGTTGTGACCTGGTGGCAC
The DNA here is from genome assembly GCA_004026665.1 of Murina feae. Lineage (NCBI taxonomy): Eukaryota > Metazoa > Chordata > Mammalia > Chiroptera > Vespertilionidae > Murina > Murina feae. The sequence goes on from PVJC01052860.1 coordinate 6,507, forward strand.
CACAGTGCATTGTTTGTGCTGTGTTCATCACCCGAGTGCTACTGAGAGGACAGGTGGTTGAGAGTATGACAGAGAAAACATTGAAATCTCTCCTAGGCATGAGTCAGAGAGGAAGTTGCTAGTCTTCGTGGCCCACTGAGGGAATGCATGTCTTGCGCTGGAAGCACCCGGGGAGATCCCCAGCTGTCCTTGTCAGCACAACTCTGACAGGAAGATCAGAATGGCTGCTCCAAGATGGGGCCAGGCCACAAAGCAGAAATTACAAGTGACAGAAACAAGGGAAATGGGAGAGGGTGAAGGGCTGGAGCAGACTTTGAGATGAAGTTCTCTAAAGAATGAAATCTTCTAAACATCTCTGGGAGGTAGGAAGGAGGTACAATTCAACAGCAGGTTTTTCTCAGTTCCTTCTGGAAATACAGGTTTTTCTCTGGGCCAGATCGTAATGAGGTAGCTCAGTGAATCCTTGAAGGACAACCATTAAAGGCCTGATGTCACGGTTTGCAGACCGATTAACCAGGTTCAAATCCCACTTCTGACAGTGATCTCAGGTAGTTATTTAACTCTCTCAGCCATGGCTTCTTGTCTGTGAAATAAATAATGGTACTGAACCCATGGAAATGCTATAAGGATGAAATGAAGAGACATCTAAAAAGTACTGTGTATGTAAAGTACATCGTGCCTGGCATATAGTAAGCCTATAAACAAATGATAGCTATCATTAACTATGTGTATTTGTATGTGTACAAAATTGTGTGTATTCATATAAATAAATGTGTATATATATATATATATATATATATATATATATATGAATGTATATACAGGGTGGGGCAAAATATGTTTACAGTTGTTTGTATGGAAAATAATACAATTATTAATAAATGATAGTACCAGAATAAACTCTGTGTTTCACATGCTCACAGCTGTAAACCTATTTTTGCTCCACCCTGTATATATGCATATATATATAGAAGGTATCTTTGGGATACCTTATTTATTTATTTATTTTATATCTTATGGAAAAGAAAGATTTGAGAAGCATTTGGTTGTGGTTTTGGATTTATTGAAGATGATTAAAAGGATGTGAAATATTTCATGTGTTAGCTCCCCCAAAAATGAGTCCAAATAACAAAGCACCATGATACAGCTATTTTGTCTTCCTGGTTAATGGTTTTCCAAATTCACTAAGAGTCAGCTTAGATAAAATTATATTTGCCTGTTTTTGAAAATATGTTTTTATTAGTTGAGTATCATCCCATGCATTGAAATGTCACCAGTTCAATTATGGATTAGGGCACATATCTAGGTTGTGGGTTCAGTCTCCTGGTTGGGTGCATGCAGGAGACAACTGAGTGAGGTTTCTCTCTCCTATGGATATTTCTCTCTCTCCCTCTCCCTTCCTGTCTCTCTAAAAGTCAATAAAAAAATATTTTAAAAAACAGGTAAGAGACTAGGAAAATATTTACATCTCAAAGAGGCAAAGGAAGAATCTACAATTGCAATTAACACCAGGTACTACCTGTTTGATTAGCTCCCCACTCCGATCTATAAGAGCATGTCTCCCGTCTGGTTTGTGTGGACATTCCCACCACGTGAGTTATTCCCCATGTCAGACAGAGATGGGTGACAGTTTGTAAAGACCACTATTACCATGCTGGTGTGTTTTGGGGGCAGGAATGGAATACCTGCATCTCTATTAGCCATGTTCTCGCTATGTTCTTGCATGAGTCCCTCAGCAAAATGTTAAGATAGGCAAAGGTTCTCCTCCCTTCCCCAGCCCCTCTTAATGTTTCAGAAACCTTGTGCCCCAGAATCTCTCTTCTCCTTTCATTTCTTCCCAAAAATCTTGCTCCTGCATCTTATACAAAATGTAAAAAAACTGGCTAAAAGCTTAGAGGAAGCCAGAATGTATATACTAACTGAATCTTAAACTACATGGTCTGACCAACAATGGGTTGGAATCTTAGCAGACTTTCTCTTTGATGCTGAAAGTGTCCCCTCCACAGTGAAACAGGGAAGTACCAGTGGGGACCCAGCCTGACAAGAACCAGGCCTGCAGGGGTCTGTGGGAGGCCAAGGAAAGCAGGCACTACAGTGAATGACTGGAGATGGGGGTGATGGAGATTTTTGAGGTACTTGAGGAAAGATATCAAGTGGGGTGATGGAAACCAATGTTCGTTTCCTCCCTCTTACTTTTGCTTATGATGAGCTCTAGAGATGAAAAATAAGGAACACCAAAAAAGGACCCTGCTATTCAATTCTATTCCTCAAGCATCATCTCAAGCCTTTTCTTCTAGCCTCAAAGCTATTTTGTGAGAGGAGTTTGCCATACTCCAAATATGAATACAATTGTGTCTATATCTATTCTCTCCAACAATGTCAGTCTTAATGCATGTCCCCAGAGCTCTGTAAATGAATTAATACTAGTATATATAAAGTAGAAGAAAGAGTGTTTGGCATTGTAGCTATTACCTCATCACTATGGTGATGGTAATGAAGATGGTGAAGATGATGATGATGATGGTGATGATGATGATGATGATGGCATTACAGCCCTGATTGTGAGCCATCTTTGGCAAAGGCAAAAGACAAAAGTGCCCTGGTTATTGCTTCTGGGTCAGCAACATAAAACACAGAAACTCAGTAACTTTTCAAAAAGGAAGATGTAATCATCCTGTTCATTGTGAAGACATAGATAGCAGAATGGGTCGTATTTTTCTAGGGACAGCCTTCTCCAAGGATTCTGCTCTTACTGACTTGTATTAATCAACCTTGAAGCTATCCTTATTTGGGGTTACCTCTACCCACAAACAAATGCAACATCTGGATGTAGAGTGTTCCCAATCTGGTGACATCTCCTAAGGTATTTTTTAGGAGAAATTCCTCAGTAACTCGGATATAAAGAAAAGTTCTGTGATATTTGAGGAATGGTCTCTCTTAATTCCTATCAGCATCCTTGAAAGTTACCAATTAGATTTATTATATAAGAGCAAACACCAGCAAGAGCAGTTCTGCTTCCTGGGGAATGCCAACTTCCAAAAAAAGCAATAGAACTGTTGATATAGGGTAATTGGATGGTTAACTGACCCAGCAGGGGTGTTTTGGTGATACTTTTTTCTTAAAAGGGAACAGTGCAATAAAGACAGTTTGTGTTTATGCATGACCTAAATCTTTCACTTCCTCTGGCAGGAAAGAAGCAGATGTTCAATGCAGAGTTGGGGAGGGAATGGGGAAGATGAAGGAAACAAACTAAATTGTGATTCAAGTTGTTCTTTAAAACATCAGCCAGATGCTCAGTCTCTCATGTAAATGCTTAAAACTTCAACACAGAATAGTCTCTTCCTCTTCATTCATACATCAATTCTTTGTGCTCTACCTACTTCTTCTTTCTTTAAAGGTGCAAATGTAATAAAAGCAGAGTCAACAAATACACAAGCTATCTTTTTAACAAATGGTGCTGGGACAATTAGATATTCAAAAGAAACATATGAATTTAAACCCTTCATAACACAAGCAAAAAATAACTCAAAATGAATCAGAGACCTAAAAATTCTTACTAAGTGTAAGAAATAAACCTATAAACATTTAGAAGAAAACATAACAGAAATCTCTATGACCTTGGATTAGACAAAGATTTCTTAAATATGATGTCGAAAGCATAACCTGTGAAACAAAATTAATAAATTAGACTTTATCAAAATTTAAAAGTTTGTGCCTCAAAAGACACCATTAAGAAAACAAAAGACAAGCCACAAACAAAAAATATCTTCAAACCATATATCTGATAAAGGATTTATATCCAGAATATATAAAGATCTCTTAACAATCTAATCTAATAAAAGAGAAACATGCAAATTGACTGCTTCTCTGCTACGCCTCAAGTCACACCCACCAGCCAATTAGAGTGACTATATAAAAATTAAGCCAACCAAGATGGCAGCCAGCAGCCACTGAGCTGGAGCAAGCAGGAGGTTTGGTTGCCCTGGCAATGGAGGAAGCCAAGCTGTGGCCTCTGCTCAAGGCAACAAAGTTTCAATTATAGAAGATAAATTAATCCCAGATACCTGCTTCCAGCCAGCCATGCTGGGAGCTTGGGTCCCTGGGGGCTGTGGCCAGCCTGCAAACAGCCACCAGCCCCTCACCCAGGCTGGCCAGGCACCCCAGCAGGAATCCCCAGCCTAAAGGGACTATGATGAAGTTTCCCACTGGGGGGGCTTGACCAGCCTGCAAACAGCCATCAGCCCCTCACCCAGGTTGGCCAGGCATCCCAGCAGGATCCCCACCCTAATCTGAGACACCTTTCCAGGCAAACCAGCTAGCCTCCACCCATGCACCAGGCCTCTATCCTATATAATAAAAGGGTAATATGCAAATTGACCCTAACAGCAGAACCACTGGGAATGACTGTTCACTATGACACACACTGACCACCAGGGGGCAAACTCTCAATGCAGGAGCTGCCCCCTGGTGGTCAGTGTGCTCCCA
>PVJC01052861.1:0-11008 GCA_004026665.1 Murina feae
CCCCCACCCTCCCCTACCTTTCCTCTGAGTTTTGAGCATCTGATCAATGCTTCTCTGTCTCTACATCAGTTTTTGTTCATTGGTTTATGTTGTTCATTATAATCCACACATGAGTGAGAGCATGTGATATTTATCTTTATCTTTCTCTGACTGGCTTATTTCACTTAGCATAATGCCCTCCAGGTCCACCCATGCTATTATTTTATTGATTTTTTTACAGAAAGGAAGGGAGAGGGACAGAGAGGTAGAAATATCAATGAGAGAGAAACATTGATCAGCTGCCTCCTGCACACCTCCCACCAAGGATGTACCCACAACCAAGGTACATGCCCTTTACTGGAATCTAACCCGGGACCTTTCAGTCTGCAGGTTGATGCTCTATCCAATGAGCCAAACTGGCCAGGGCAATACTGCAATTTCTTGAAGGAAATAAGGGGGTTCTTATGTCTGTGATACTTGCCATGGCTTTGCCACTGTAGCTTTGCAAATTCAGTACTCAGGAGATTGTTTTATCCTTCTAGAGACTTTTTTTGCAATTAGAATAGGCTACTATACAGTGACAATAGACAATTCAGTTAAACTTATTTTTCTTGAACTACAAAGATTCATATATTATAAGCAAGTGTTTTGCTGTGAATTTCTACTGGAAAAAAACACACACCTCATTTTAGCACTTTAAGAAACAAATCAATTGACCATTAATTGTTAAAGTACATAATTGTATAGAATAAAATTAAAAGAGCAAACACTTGAAGATGGGGATTATCACAAACTTCTGAACAGGTAGGATGGTGCAATGATTAGGCACCCAGGAATTAGACAACCCTGGTTTTACAATCTAACTGTTCTATTCGTTTAGCTACAGGATCATAGGTGGGCCAATTATTTAACATTTTGAAGCCTCCTTCCCTTGTCTGGAGTTAATTATATGTACCAATTGCAGTATCATTGTTGTGAAGATTAAGCAAGATAGTATAAATGGGGGGGGGGAGGCTTGGCCCAGAGCCAGTGTCAAAACCATGCTCCAATCACTGTACTACCTGTGGAATTCCACAAAAGCCAGGCTCTTTCTTGCCAATCTGAAGTTCTTATAGCCCTCTTTGCTCAGTCAGAAACACAACCTCTGTGCCCTTTGCCTCCCTGGCTCGTTCTGCATGTTCTTTGATGTGCATTCAGAGGTCACCTTTTTTACAGTCTTTCTTATTATTAATTGTGTTAAATGTGATAACAGTTATGTTTTAGACAGATTAAAAAACATAATAAATTCTTATATGACATAATATCTGTGATTAACTTTGAAATACTTCAGGAGAAAATGAGAGAAATTGAATGAATGAAAGAAGGTTGGTAAGATACTGATAACTGTCAAAGCTGGGATATAGGTACACAGTGTTTTAATATACATCTCCCTTTATTGTGGGGTACACTGTAAATTTTTCTATCTAAAATATGCAAAACTTCTTTGAACTCCCTTCCCAAGCTGAGTTGTCCTTCCAATATACTCATTAACAATGCTATTATATTATCTCTTAAATGCTCTCCTTAATAATCTGTTTCCTGCAGTTTTCACTATTAGACTATGGGCTCCTTCAAGGCAGAGGCCTGCACATTATTCATTGTTGTATCATCATTCCTGGGACAAAACATAAAAATATAAAAGGATCATTTGGGAGCAAATTATTTATTGAGTTGAATATACAATTTGTTTGGAATGCCTCTTTCATGTTTTGAAGCCTCCTTCTCTGAGGAGCTTCTTTTTAGGACCTTCTGAGAGCAGTCTCAGCTGCTGATAATGCCCTTCTATTTCAGCCACTGTCTTTTAGAATTAATTCAGGAGAAAAGCCATTATAACACATCTTGTGCTCAGAATTGAAAATGTTCCAGCACTAGTTGTCTTTAATAAGAATTAGGTAAATTTCCACTATACTCAAAGAATGAAATGTCCACCTTCTCCCAAAAGTTTTAAGCTGAAACTATGCTTTAACAGATGTGTACATAACACTTCCTCAACAGTTCTCCAGGAATGGCTGTGGCCTCCAAAAATATAATTTTCTAGGTTTTAAATATAGATTTAAGGCACATTTATGGCAATGTTCATGGTGCTACCTAAAGGTCTCCTAAATGTCCACTTGCCTGGCACTTTGACATTGTGTATAAAAGTAACAACATATATTAAAACACATGGCATGTATTTGAAGACCTAAGTGTTGATGTCAGGATAATTCCATTTAATTGTCAAATTTATAGCACTGTTCTGCCCATCTTGAAGTATTGAGGCCTATTATCATCAAATAATTAGAAGCAAGTTAGTCACTCAGTCAACAAATATCTCAACTTCTTACCATATGTCCCAGACCCTGTTCTACGCACTAGGATTATAGTAGAGAATGAACCACAGAAACACCTCTGCCCTCTTGAGTTTATATTTTGAAGAGTTTCACTAGTTCTATCTTAGAGATGCAAACAGCTAGTAGGAAAGTTCTAATTGAAAGACCTCAGTCAAAGTTATTCATTAATGTACAATATTCATCCCTTTTCTCTACTAGTCAAGGGTCTTACCATAATCACTCTCATCTTTCCCTTTGCATCATCAGTTTTCTTTCTTGTACTGATTTATTTTTCACCATGTCACAATTTCTTCCAATTAAGAAAAGACCCTCTTGACCCCATATTCCTCTCTAGCTACTACCCTGATTTTTACAGTAAAAATTCCTGAAAAAAGTTGCCTATACTAATTGTTTCCACTTTCTCTCCTCCTGAATAGTCACTTTTTTCCTCTCATTCTCTCTGGAACCCACTCATAACAGCTAATATCTTCCACTGGAATAGCTTTTTTCAAGTTCACTTATGACCTGCACTTTGTTCAACCCAATGATCAACCCCCAAGTCCTTATTTTGCATGACCTGTCAGAAGAAATTGACTGTTTTATCAATTCCTTCTCTTTGAATCATATCTGGGACGCTAGATTCTCCTGATTTTCCTCTTCCTTTACTAACCATTTCTTCTCAGGGGATCCTTATCTTTTTCTGGAGTACTCTCCACTTCAGGAAATGGGAATCCTCTCCTCCCATTTTTTCAGTCAAAAATCCTCAAGTCATGCTTCACTCCTCTCTTTCTCTTACCCAACATCCTATCCTCTAGAAAATCCTTTCAGCATTACCTTCAAAATATATGTAGACCCTGATAATTATTCTGACCTCTACTGCTCTCATGTTGGTCTAAACCAACATCATCTCTTGTCTATATTAGCATTAATATAGCCTTATAAAATACCAATATGCCTTTACCCTTGCCCTCCATAGCCTATTCATAACGCCAGAGTGGTTGTGCTGGAATATAAATCAGATCCTATCATTCCCTGCCTCAGATGGCTCCATCTAATGGCTTCCTATCTCCTTCAGAATAAAAGCCAAGTTTCTATAATCACCTATAAGATCTCTATGTTTATTCCTTCTTCCTGGAATAATTTCCTCACAGATATTCACATGGTTTGCTCCTTCTGCCTCTCAAATATCATGTTCACAGTAAGACCTTCCTTGACCACTCTATTTAAAACTATAACCTTCCTCTCCCCATACTTCATACTCTCTTCCCTGTTTCATTTTTATCCATAGGACTTACCATAGTTTAACATGCTATATATTTTACTTTCTTATTTATCTTCCACAGACATATTCTATAAACAGTAGAAGAATCAGGGATTTCTATCTGTTTTAATCATTGCTGAATCCACAGTGTATAGAACAATGCCAAGCATAAGGCTGGAACTCAGTAAACTATTGATTTCTTGAGTGAATTAAGACTTATTATTTTCCAGACCAAGATATACAGTAATCAACAAGACATGATCCTATTTCTATTAAGAGGAGAAATAGAAAAGTTACCAGAATTTCTGTTCAATATGTTAATTGCAATACTTGGGATACATGCCAAGAGAGCTATGGGAACACATGGTAGACAATAAATGCCTGTTAAATATTGAGTGAATAATTTCAAGTTAGTTTTATTAATAACAACAGAAATACTTCTCTTGAAACATTAACAACGGCCTAATGACTCCTCCTTTTCATCCCCTGGACAAGAACTGGAAACTAAAGAGATCTTGTTGTTGTAACACTGCCCAACTCTACCTTGCAAAATCTGAAGCATTGATCTTTGCTATATGTTAAAATTACAAAGTAAAACCAGAGTTGAACTGAAAGAAAAAGACAAAAATGTGCCAGGATAGGTAGTTCCCCAGAGAATTGCAATGAGACATCAGTCTGCATTAAGATGTAAGTCTCATAGCCCTTTTAGTCAATATTTGCTGATTGTATATTTATTTTAGCCAAAGGTGGGTCAGTTTGAGGAGGAGAAAATAACAGGAGCATGATTTATTTTGGTTAAATGGAACCTTCCCCCACTGCTAAAACTTTGCACTGGAGCTATGTCTGACAACAAAGCAATAGGTTGAAAAAAAATTCAATCAACCAATTGTTCTGTCCACATAACACATATTCTTTTACTTATTTCCCACTGAATTTATATTGTGTATATGTGCTTTTAAGTGTATAACATGGGTCAGTGGAGGGGGGGTATTATAAGATCTATTTGGGTACAGATCTTTCTCTTGTTCTCATTGTCTAGCTTTTCCTGGATTGTAAGAGATCAGGAGTCAACATAAACGGTTTTGCAGCTATACAAAACATTGTTTGCATATTGGGATCCCAAATACTCGTGTTTTACATTTCTTCACATCTTGGGAATAGTACACTTTTATCTGTACTAGAAATAAACTAAGTAAGGGCCATTCATAGTTGGTACTGTAGAATAGGGGTACTCACCTAAGCACAGTGAAGAGAATGAGAAGAAGACTATGGCTGAACTTATGGGAAACTCTATGTTGAAGGGGGCCCATAAGAGAAAGAATGTGAAGAGAGCAGTCAGAGAAGTTGGAAATGTGGTCTATTTCGGTAGACAAGGCAAGAAAGGATTTATGATGGAGGTGAGCAGTGTCATGTGCTTCTGAATGGTCAAATAAGATGAGGACCAGCCAAAAGGTGATGTTTGTACAACATGTAAATCTACTAAATGTCACTGACTTTTACAATTTAAATGGTTGTTTTATGTTAATGTGAGTGTCATCTCAATAAAAAATAAGAGTAGGGCTGAGAAGTGGTCAATGGATTAAGAAGTCATTAAGACTTGTATGAGAGCAGCATCAGTAATGTGGTAGGAGTAGAAGAAGCCAGACTCCAGTCAGTTGAGGCATGACTAGGTATTAAGAAAGGGGTCGCAAAGAATATAGAGAAATCTTTATAAAATGTGGAAAAATAGAGTTAGAGTTGGAGGTTTAAGGAGGGTGTTGTTTATTCACTGTAAAATATGTGTGTGTGGTGGGGTGGAGGGGGAGACCTGAGCCTTTATATTACTAACTGAGGAGAAGCCAATGAAAGGTAGGGGTTGAGGATACAGAGAGAAATTTGCTGTCTGATAGAGCAAGGACCTTGTGGAGGAGATGCTGATAAGAGCCAGAGAAAAGGTAAAAGGGTGAGGCTTAAATAGAAGACAGTCTATGCCTCCCCTCATATGGAAGGGAGGAAGTAGGAATGCCAAAAAAGGAGATGTGGAGATAAAGTTGAGAATATTTCCATTCACTCTCATTGTCTCCATGAAATGGGAAGCAAGGGCAATATATAGAGGACTGATTAAAGCTAGGCATTTGGAATAGCTCCATGAGGTTACTGGAAGCTAAGACTTCTTTCCTGTAATTCATAATGGGAGAACAAAAACTGGTGTCAAAATTTTTTCATTTTTATTTATTTCAAATGTTTATATTGGGCTCATATTTTTTTACCTTATAAATCTTCATCATCCCCCCCACCACACATTTCAATTTTGAATTTCATTTGTCTAATGAGTAAATATATTTATAATAATAAAAGTAAATTTAATTATAATAATAAAAGTAAATTTAGTGAGTGCTCCAATTGTAATAATCTTAAAATGTAGTGTTGCCCTAGCTGGTTTGGCTCAGTAGATAGAGCATCAGCCTGCAGACTGAAGGGTCCTGGGTTCGATTCCAGTCAAGGGCAAATGCCTGGGTTGCAGGTTCGATCCCCCATTGGGGGCATGCAGGAGGCAGCCAACCAATGACTATCTTTCATCATTGATATTTATATCCCTCTCTCCCTCTTCTTTCCTCTCTAAAATCAATAAAAATTATATAAAAAATAAATAAAATGCAGTGTCCAAGGCATCTAAAGTTCAATACCTTAGCAAGTTAATTAAGTTAATTGAAAAAAATCTAATCTCCAGATAGGTAACATAGTTGATTATCTTACATATGATTAAACAGGGTAACAGAGGTCATTACCAGACTTTTTAGAAGATTATTGATTGATATATAATTTCTTTGTCAATTTTGATTGACAATATCTCTTGCTGCTTCAATCTATCCTCCCCCACTTTGGAATCTTCTCAGCACAACTGATCTATTGAAATTGTGATTATTTTGAAAATAGTTTATTTGTATAATCTTGTTTTAACAAACAAAAATTACCTGCACTTTCACAAATATGTGTGGCATCCTGTCTGAGTATAGAAGTGGAAAAATGGGACTTTCTGGGAGCAGCAGAGGTAGCAATGGATGGTTTGGATAGGACTTTTATGTGATTACACAGCAAATTTAAGACAGTTCTTCTAATTCCTCTTTCTAGCAGTTTGTAACCTTTAAGTCCCTGCTCTATAGAAGTGCTTGAGCCACTTTTGGCAGCATTGCTTAAGGCAGAGATTTTCAACCAATGCACCACAAGAATTTTTAAAACATGCAATACCTTAATCAATAAAGAAAATCATTTTAAAAAACATGCAATACCTATTTAGTCAGGGGCACTGACCTCTTTCCCTTAGATTGTCAAATAAAAAAATGACAACAGGCAACACAACACTAGCCATTCAGTGCAAATGAATAAAAATTATACCTATATTTTTATGTCAGATTGGTAAAAATATATTTTTGGTTTGGCAGCAAAATTTAGTAATTATTTTATGTGTGTCATAAGTTGAAAAAGGTTGAAAATTATTGGCTTAAGGCAACCATTTCTCACAATGCCACTGGACTCCTTTGTTACTGGAAAGTAGTATAAGCAGGAGAGAGCATCTGCTTGGGAGTTGTGGAGGAAATTTCTAGTTTGGATAGGAGTTTATAGTAATGTTATCTTCTGGGTGCATTTAATTATAAATTATTTAATTCCAAGATCTACAGTAAGTTTAAATAAAAAAGACCTTGAAATTATTCAAGTTTAACTGTGCACGTGTGTGTGCGTGTGTTTCACCGAGATTTCAGTGGTATAAAATTACAACTGTTAAGATACTTGGTTATCTAGATTCCTGTGTTTCCTCCAAAATATCATCATAACATTTTATTCCATATTTTTATAACAGTACCTATTTCTAAAAATATATACCCAAAATAACTTTTAAAGGCAAATTAACTATCTTCTCTGGAATATTCCATATATTAAGACTACTGATTTCAAAATACATATCTGGGACAAACTATGAGCTTTTTGAGAAGAGGAGTTCATGTGGATTCTAATTCACATTGGATTACTTATTTCCACATTTAAAAGTTACCTTCATGAAATGTCTGAAACATAAAAGATAGTGGAAAGGATTAAATTGAAAAGAATGGAGAAAATTGACAATACATAAAACAGCTGTGTTTAAAGAAATCCTCAAATATCCCCTACCTCACAGCTGTAAGGGAAACTGCTGTAAATGAACATATTTTATATTTGGACAGTATAATGAATTTTCCTATAACACTTAAGCAATTAACTAAGCATTGGCATTTTGCATAGAATTTTGTCTATCCTATAGTAAAAGAGAAACATCTAAATTGACCATCCCTCCACTACACTCACCAGCCAATCAGGAGTGGGTATGCAAATTAACCCAACAAAGATGAAAGATGGTGTGTTAATTTGTATACACAGGCACTAGGCAGAGATCCTGCAGCTTGGGGTGACATGGCTCCCTTAGTCTCTCCCAGTGACCGAGGGAGCCATGTCCCCCCAAGCCGCCAGGCAGAGAACAGAGGAGAGCTGGTGGCTTGGAGGACTTGGCAGAATGGGAGGTCATGGGACAGAGACAGAGAAGGAAGGGAAAACCAAGATCGTGTGGAGCACCAGGAACTCTGGGAATAGTAGTTTTGGTGGCAGCCCCAGAACCAGAAGCAGAAGCAGAGCCTGGGGAGCACCAAGAATGCTGAGAATCATAGTTCTGTGGCAGACGGATCTCCTAGACACCAGAGCAAAGTGAGCCTGGAGCAAGTTACTGTTGCAGTGGGGGATGGAGGGAAAGCAAAGATGAGAGACATAAGTAAAATCAGAATGTCTAGGAAAAATTAAAAGGAAGATATCCTAAAACTTCCAAGAAATCTCTACGAATAAAGCAAAGAAAAAAAAAATGCCCTATTATTCTGTGAGCAACAAACCAAACTGAGTTGGGGGTCTCAGACAGTTCACTCATATGATTGCAAAGACAGATAGTAACTCCTGGATTTGAGAGTGCTCCCCTGAGGCTCCCAGATTGGAGAGGGTACAGGTTGGGCTGAGGGACCCCCACACCCTTCCCAGTGCATGAATGTCATGTACCGGGCCTCTAGTGTTATAATAATTACTTACATGTTTATATCACTTTAGAGTTTGCAACAGGCTTTGATGTATACTGTCTCACTTCAACAAATTACCCAACAATTCATCTATGCCAGACATTCGACACACTCTGTACTCTATTTCCTTAAGCCCCCACAACAGCCGCATGCAGTAGGGCTTGTGCTCTCAGTTGGTAAATGAGCAGACTTAGGCTTGGCTTGGGTAAGTGCCTTGTGCCTGCTGATGTAGTTATGAAATATAGCCCTACTTCTAACTCTGACTCAAGTGACCAGGAGCTCTTTACTACCATGCTTTGTAGTCTTTCTTTGCCTTCTCTTTCTGCCTGTTTTACCCCCCATCTCTCACTAACCTACAGTCCCTTTTTGTGCAAAAGCTTTATTTCTGGTCACTAGAAATAATCATATAAAAAGTGATAAACAATGGTAACCTAATTACAACAATAAAAAGAGTAGTTGGTCATATTTATTGAGGAAAACTGACTATCTGGCACTCCATGGGGGCTTTAGATTCCTTATCTCATCAAATCCTTACATCATACTTGTGTAAGGTGACCAGATTTTAACATTGGTAAAGTGGGACACCATTGATGGAGGGGTGTGTCTTTTTCATTATTATTACTTAAAATATTACAAAGAGTAGTACATATGTCTTTCCAAAAATCGGGACTTTTTAAAAATGCTGTGGGACGTAGGACAAATTGTTAAAAATCAGGACTGTCCTGCCAAGAGCGGGACGTCTGGTTACCTTATACTTGTGTTGTATTTGATTCTTACTCAACCCTTTGAGGCTGGCAGAGATAGTATTATTTTTTCAATTTAAAGGTAAGAATACATGTTCCTTGAGGTTAAAGGACAGGTTTAAGATAACACTGCATTTCACAAATACCACTGCTTGGCCACTATGCATCATTGATGATACTCTCTATGCTTGTTTACCATTTTATTTCCATGGTGAGCACCAATACTACAGTAGAATTAATGATTATGTCCCTCTTTAATGTTCCTCTATTCAAATTGCTTTATGCCCCAAGGATAAGCAAGTGATGGCCTTTTAATTCATTTGTGTCTCTTTTTCTTTTTAGTTTTTTTTTTTCAAAACAGGAAGAGTTTATTAAAGAAACAAAAACTAAAGGCTGAAGCCTAAAAAATACACAAAATGTCTTTTATAGATGACAGTCCATCAATGTCAGCATTAATATGTAAAACCAGTCCATGGCAGCTGTGTTAAGTAATTTATGTGGGAATAAAAATTGGTTTTATATTACTTTTCTGTGGAAGATAACATTCCATAAGCTCATCGTATTTTAATCTTAACTTAAGAAAAGTACTGCTGTGGCAATTTTTTTTATCTTTATCAACTCATTTATTTAACATATTTTTCCCTTTATTGATTAAGATGTTACAAGTGTGACTTTATCCCCCCAATGTCCCCTCATCCCCCCACTCCTGCCCTCACCCTCACCCCCTGTTGTCTACATCCATCACTTTTTCATTTTATCTTATTCATGACAACAAATTGAACTTCTGATGGGGACAGAAAAGCTTCTGACACATTGAGCTTCAAGGCAAGGGTGACTCACTAGAATGAATGTGTTGTCCTGGAAGTCTAGAGAAGGGATCTTAAGAAAGAAGTGTATGTACTAAAAAACAAACAAACAACCCCCCCCCCTCAAAAAAAACGAAACAAAACAAAACAAAACTATGTCTCTCTCTAGGATGAGTTACTGATTCAATGCCCCAAAGCACATAATCCATTTTCTCCAAAGTTCTGTGAGATACATAGCTACTTTTCTTCCCTTATATAGGAGGAAGCAAGAGTATAGGAGTCAGGAGAACTGCATTGTAAATCCAGAGCTACCACTTGGTTGTATGACCACTTTCCTTCTCTAAATCTAAGTATCTTCATTGCTGAAAGATGAAGGAGGATGTTGTACTAAATACTCTCTAATTACCTTTCTGCTTCAAAAATGATAGCTAAGGTTTGTAGAAGACTTTATGAACCATGTCTATGAACTCTATGTCATTTGCTTATTATTACAATACTACAAGGTAGATATTTGTCCATTTCCATTTTACAGATGAGGAAAGAACAAGGACTCAACAGCCTAAGTGATTGATTTAAGGTCATACAGATAAAAGTGAGAGAGTTCAAGTCTTTCAGTTGATCTCCCAACTCCCCCCCAACCATCCCCAGCCTTCCAGCTGTAGGATGATAGTCTGTTCAAGGCTGCTCTGTCTCTGTATTTGTTTATGTTTATCATTTTGTAATGGTCTTTATTATCCATAAATAAGTGAGGTCATGTGGTATTTTTCTTTCATTGATTGGCTTATTTCACTTAGCATAATGC
>PVJC01052863.1:0-11003 GCA_004026665.1 Murina feae
CGCTAAAACTCATTGGAGCTATTAAGCAGACAGATCTGGAATTTAAAACCAGGTCTGTGCAGTTACAACAACTATATTTTATTTAATCTAAAACACCATTAATTGTTACAGGCACCATTGAGGGGGAAAATACTGCCGACTAAATAAATCATACAATCGGTTGTAAGATACATATCAATTTCAGAGATTTTTTTTTAAAGAGAAACATCTTAAAATCGATGAAATATGGTATATTGTGCTGCCTTGTAAAGAATTTGATTTTGAAACATTTATGGGATACATTAGTAAAACATTTAGTAGGCAATTAAAAATGTGGAGTTAAAGCTCATAAGAAAAATGGAGGGTAGAGATACAGAGGTGAAGGTCATCTGTATGCCAGAATCATGATCCAGAAACCGCCTTGCTAATTGTATTTTTAGTTTTAACTCTTGAGTCTGTTATTTCTACCATTTCATTTCATTCCAACCATTGCCTATCTTTTTGTGATGGCACTGTTGGTAAGCTTTAATATTATCTTATCATTATTCAGGAACAGTTGTTTTTTGCTTAGATTCCCACAAGCAAAGACCATTTTTTCCTCTTCTCTTCTATTTAAAAAGTATGTGGTCTCCCAGCATGCAGTCTTCACACAGGTGTAGTTGGAGGTACTGTTTTAAGAAGTGAAAAGCAGGTTTCCAGGGGAGATAGATGGTGTGAAGAAATCCTATTGATAGACGTTCCTGGTTTCTTTATTTTTATAGGTCCAGCATGTCTGGCTTGCATCTAGTAAAGCAAGGTCGAGACCGAAAGAAAATAGACTCACAGCGAGATTTCACTGTAGCTTCTCCAGCAGAATTTGTTACTCGCTTTGGGGGGAATAAAGTGATTGAGAAGGTAAGTTGTAACCTGCTAAAGTACTTTTCCAGAGTATATGAAATTTAATGCCTAGATTTGTTGTCTAGATTTGCTCAAAACTGATATTTAGACTTTCAGAGACCTTGCCTCTTCATGTGAAGTTATCCTTTCTACCTCCCTAGCATCCTAGTAAGTAATTTTCTGTAATATGTATTAACCACTGATAATTTAGTCTCAGCTAATAAGATGATGAAGCTGTGCTCATCAAGTTCTTTTTAAAAGATTTTGTGATTTTATAGGGTTGGGCTGCATTGATCTGAGAGGCTAGGAGAAATCAATTAACTTGTGGGGTGGTGGTGAAAAGATAATGTCATAGCATTGTGTTTGGAGTTAAGGAAGTAGAGACTTTCAGAAGAGAAAGTTTAAATAGTTTGATACACTGACTGATTGGCTTCCACCACGTATTTGAGATGGTTAGAGGGAATACACCACATGAAATACTTAGAGATTACACATATTTTTAAATATTTACTCTGTGTCACTTTTATCTAAACCATGTCAGAGTGGAGAGAATGACTTGGTTGAAATAGTTTATAGTGATTAAAAGATTAAACGATGGGAACCTACATTCCCACTCATAAAAGTATTGCTTCAGCGGTGTCCTTCTGTTAGTCTTCCAATAAAGATAGATTATATGTCTCCTAGCCTGTGTTATCTTTGGAGGCATGATTGCAAGATGGGTAATGAAAGTTTGTTACAGAGAAGTCTCAGGATCCTTGATTCTTCTCTTTTTCTTGTGACCATTCTGAGGCAGGCTTTATAGTTCTAAGGCATTTGGGGTTCGGCATTTTGGAGAGAGGCGGTGGTTGGTTCTAGGTTCTTATACATGTTCAGGGTCCTCTGCCTTATTTACTACAATGAAGAATAGTGCATGACACTCATTGTTTGGTTTTCCTCCATTCTTATTTATAATGCACCATCTCTCTTAAGTTTCTTTTCCCTAGTAATTGGTTTAGTAAAATTTCACAAACTCACAAGATTTGAGAAATTGTGATTTTTTTTCCTTCAAGAAATGAAGTTATGGGCCTGGCCAGTGTGGGCCAGTTTTTAGAGCGTAGGCCTTTGCACTAAAGGGCACCAGGTTCTATTCCCGGTCAAGGGCACATACCTGGGTTGCAAGTTCGATCCCCTACCCTGGATGGAATGTGCGTAGGAGGCAACCAATTGATGTGTCTCTCTCACATTGATGTTTTTCTCTCGCTCTCTGTTTCCCTTCCACCCTCCTTTTCTTCCAATCTCCTTCCCTCCCTTCCACGCTCTTTAAAAATCAATGGAAAAAATATCCTCAGGTGAGGGTTTAAAAAAAAAAGAGAGAGAGAAAGAGAAATGAAGTTATGCCCTGATCAGGTAGCTCAGTTGGTTGAATTTCATCCTGCACACTGAAGTGTCGCCAGTTCAATTCCTGGTCAGGCACATGCCCAGGTTGTGGGGTTGTCAATCCCCAGTCAGGGTGCATACAGGCGACAACTGATTGATGTTTCTCTGTCACATCGATGTTTCTCTCCCTAACTATCCTCTCTTTCTAAAAATCAATTAAAAAAAAAAGCATAGAAATGAATAAGATTGAGTCAGGCACATATTGAAGTATTTCCTTAGCTAACATTTTAAAATATCACTTGGTCATGTGGGAGTTAGTTCTAAACTACCTAGACCAGGAATACAAATTCCTATTGAAAATCTGCCTTTTTAAAATACGATAAATCTACTAAAATTGTCTCTCCTCTTTTTCTCCATCATTGCTTGCTTTTTCTATTTTTCTCTCCAATTCCCATCCCCTAACTCTCTCAGGTTCTTATTGCCAACAATGGCATTGCAGCAGTGAAATGCATGCGGTCTATCCGTCGGTGGTCTTACGAGATGTTTCGAAATGAACGTGCAATCCGATTTGTTGTCATGGTCACACCTGAAGACCTTAAAGCCAATGCAGGTGAGTTATTTACATTAAGAAAGCATCACACTAGACTTGAGCATAAAACATTTACTAGCACAGCCTGTAAGTAGGAGAATGGTAACTTAGGGGGAGTCTCAAACCGAAAGTTTGCTCTTTTAGAAAGTGTTAATAGGCATATACAAGTGATTGTGCTGTATTTAACCTCAACACAAACCCTTGTGTTCTAGGTAAAAATAGGTAGAAATTGAACGAAAGTGTTGATTTGGGTTTTCAGGTGTGTGCCTTTTCAGTGTCAAGTATTTGCTAAGCTACATACTTTAACATATGTAAGTGGAAAGGTTCGGAAGGAAATACTTTTTCCCTTATGAGCCACAGTGGATTTTTTCCCTTTCTTCTGAGGGAGAGCCCTCTTGGGACCCAAGTTGTTTTCATTCTGCAAGCTCTTCTGTACATTCTCTCAACTTAGTAGGTCCTCCAGTTAAGAGATGTTGGGAGAGCTGAAAGGTTGTGGCTTTCCTCTCCATGCTTTTTATCACTAAAGCATAATCTCTAAGTTAGAGTACTCACTGATAACAGCTTTTTAAATAGCTATCTTTTAAAAACCATTTTGTTTTGTATATGTTCTTTCTGTATTAAGACAATGATGTTAAGACTATGCCTAAGGAGTAGGGGTATTATGTATCTTATTTAGAAACAGAGAAGGCACCCATTTATTGGAAATCTTATGTAATGTGAAAACATTTAGATTGACCCTTTAACATCTCTGAGCCACAATTTTTACAACTATAAAAGAGTGATCATAATGTCTAGATCATAGTAAAGATGAAATTAGCTATCATAAATGTCAATTATCTTGCAATATTTCTTTTCTTTCATCTAATTCTACCTAGTGCTCCCATTAATTCATTTATTTGTATTCAGTAAACACAGGGACCTACAGTTGGATAAGATGTGATCTTGCTCTAGGAAACAAATAATTTCAGTACTTTGAGGTCAGTGCTATAATGCAAATATGCATAGCGTATTATGAGAACATAGAAATGAGATGTCTTAACTCTGCTCTTGGATGCAGGATTAAGATAAAGCTTTCTGAAGAGGTTATGCCTATCCAAAATTGAGTAAGAATTACTGAAGCAATTAGGGAGAAGACAAAAGTGTTTCAGGCTGAAAGAACAATATATGCAAATGTTTAAAGGTGTGACACAGTCATTTTCTGGAAATTTTAGGTGGCTTGTTAAATTACAAAATGTGATATAGTATTCATCAAGAAGGGTCTGTTTTTCATCATCAAGGGCATAGACTTTATTTTTTTAGGAACGAGTGTGTGTGTGTGTGTGTTGAACATTAAAGAATTTGTATTTAAATAGATTAGTTGTTTTTGATGCTTCAAAAGTAGAAGAGTATAATGAACCTCTTTCCATTTGTCTGTCATCTGGCATCAATAATTATCAACAGCCAGTCTTGTTTCATCTATACTTTCACCTTCTCCCTCTTCCACACAATCTTTGAAGCAAATCCTAGTCTTGACTTTGTGTGTAAATATTTTAGTATGTATCTGTAAAAGATAGATTCATTTTTAAAAATATGAATAATTAGATGATTCAGGAAGCATCTGGAAAGATCCGTTTGTGGAAGGCAATACTAAAGGATATGACAAGGCTGAGACTAGAGAACAGGATGGTTTAGAGAGCTTTAGGAGGCAAAATTGACAAGATTTGGTAGTTGAATGAAGAGTTAATGATTATTGTTGGATTTCTAATTCGGTTGACTAGGCAGGTACTAATACCATCAAATAGGGCAAAATAATCGATGATGTAGCAAGAAGGGTAAGGTATTATGTTTTTTAAAAATATATATTTTATTGATTTTTCACAGAGAGGAAGGGAGAGGGATAGAGAGTTAAAAACATCGATTAGAGAGAAATATCAATCAGCTGCCTCCTGCACACGCCCCACTGGGGATGTGTCTGCAACCAAGGTACATGCCCTTGACCAGAATCAAACCTGGGACCCTTCAGTCCCCAGGCCAACACCTATCCAATGAGCCAAACCAGTTAGGGCAAGAGTTAAGTTTTTTTTTTCGGGGGGGGGGGTAGATTAGGTTTGGAGTACTTGTGGTACAAGTAGACTATAAATCCGACAACAAATGGAATATATCCTTCCAACACTTAGAAATAATAATAGCCAGAGATTAAGAGTTTACATTGTTAGTTAACACTACTACTGAAAGAACAGATAAAAAGTAAAGAGAAGAGGGCTAAAGATGAAACTTTATGGAAGGCTAGGATATAGGATAGATGCAGGAAAGTAGGCCCATAGACAATACTGAGAAGAAATGATCAGAGAGATGGGAAAAGCAGAAGAGAAAAGCAAAAAGAAAGAATTTCAATAAGAAGGGTCAAATGTGCCAGCAGTTCAGTAAAGTAGGAAGAGAAATATGTCCAGCAATTATGAAACCATTGATATTTGCAAGAATAGTTTTAGTAGAACAATATGAATATGCCAACTAATATAGAATTTTAAGTAACGAATGGGAAGTGATGGGGAGATAGTCAATGCAGACAATTTTTTAAGAATTTGAATAAGAATGGAAGAAGAAAAGGCAGAAACTGAAGAGAAATTCAGGGTCAAGGAAGGATTTTAATTTTTCTGAGTTGAAAGAGACTTGGGCATATTTATAGTCTAAGAAGGAGTCAAAGAGGGAGCCGGGTACAAGTCTACAAGAGACCTAGATGGGTGGGAGAGGATTGGATCAAGAACACAAGAACAAAAGTATGCATATCTTTGTACCAAGAAATTGTATTTTCTTGTATTTATTCTGAGGAACAAAAATCAGTAATGTGGGCAAATATATTTGTATAAGGACAGTCATTATTAAAATAATCAGAAACTGGGAGTAACTTAAGTGCCCACCATCAGTGGATTAGTTAAGTAAAATGTGCTACACTAATTCTATGAAATATCATGCAACCATTAAAAAATAGCATTAATTGGTCTGAGAATGCATTCTGTTAAATTGCTATATTATTTATCTATTATTGTGTAACAATATTACCACAAACTCAGCAGCTTAAAACAACTGACATTTATTATCTCTCAGTTTCTGTAGGTCAGGGTACAACTGAGCTGGGTCTTTTGCTTCAGGTTATCGCAAAGCTGCAGTCAGTTGTCATTTGGGGTTGCAGTTTCATCTGAGGCTCAACTTTGGATGGATCTGCTTTCAAGCTCTCATGGCTGTTGGTAGCATTCAGTTTTCTGTGGGTTCCCACATTTGGGGCCAGAATGGTTAGCTGGTTATTGGCTAGAGGCTACTCTTGGCTCCTTGTCACATGTCTTCTACCTCAAAGCCAGCAAGGGAGAGTATTAAATTTGGTTACATTCATATGTAATATTATCATGGAAATGACATCTCATATTTACCATGTTTTCTTGGCCAGAAGCAAAATCACACCCAAGGAGAGTGGATTATTTACAGCATGAATCCAGGAACTGGGATCATAGCGGCAGACATTTAAGTGTCTGTTCATCACAATTTCCAAGAAGAACATTGGCCATAAGGAGATTGACAGCATGACATAATAATAGGAAAAAAGTACATTGTCTATAGTAAAAAATAAAAAAAGATATAATACCAAAACAACAACACTCGTTACCTGTGGGGGTGGAATTTTGGGGTGTTTTTATTTCTATTTATGTTCCTGCTTTTTCCAACCTTTTTACTTACAGTTTATATAATTTTATACTTTCTTTAAAAGTTATTTAAGAAATAGAACTCTAGAAAGGATTATAATATCAGTGGTATTAAATTAAGGAATTAGTATTTTTTAAAATATATTTTTGGTGTTCATTTTGTTTGGTACTCTGTGGGCTTCTTGGATTTGCGCAAGTTTTTTCTTCTCTATATCGGAAGTTTTCTGTCTTTTGGGGAAAATATATTTTTATTGATTTCAGAGAGAGGAAGCAGGAGGGAGAGAGATGGAAACAGCAATTATGAGAGAAGATCATTGACTGGCTGCCTCTTGCATGCCCCCTACTGGGGATTGAGCCCACAACCTGGGCATGTGCCCTAACTTGGAATCAAACTGTGACCTCCTAGTTCATGGGTTGACACTCAACCATTGAGGCACACTGGCTGGGTAAGAATTTTTTTAAAAGGACTTAAAGCCTTTAAAAGTTAAGAACAAGATATAAGAAAAGTTAATATGTATGTTTGAAATGGACCTTGAGCAAGTTATTTAACTACTCCAGACCACAATTTCCTTTTAAGAGGGTGTTATATTACCTATCATATTGATTTAAATGAAATATATATGTAAAGTGCTTATTAGTGCAGTCCTACACATTGTGGCTTCTCTGCTACAGTTGTTGCCAGCATAGGAAGAGAGAGACAATCAGGTGTCAAATTTAAATGGGAATACTGAACAAAAAAATAATGTGAGGTAAAAAGGTTCTTTTACAGTGTCTTTCAAATATTTATTATTGCTAACATTCCAGATAAACCCTTTTTAAATACCCAGGAGACTCCTGTATCTACCCTTTCCTGTTTAGCCAGTCTTCAAACCCTCCAGACTCTCCCTTCTGTCCCCTTTCTATCCTAGCTCTACATCAAGAAAAGGGCCTTTTCTTGTACAAGGTAAAGATAAAGGGTGTTAGGACTAGAACTTTTTCCCATGATAGAATAATTATACATGGGCCTCTAAGCCACAGACACATTATTTTTGATATAGGGGTCATGAAGACCCTTCAGAAAGGTCACATAGTGAAATGTTTGAGAACTGCTGTTTTAGTGTAAGAGCTTCCTAAATATGAGATTAGTGCATATTAGTGACTTAATAAAGTCAGAGCCTTCAAATAAATGGTCCTAGAAATTACCCCATTAATGCAGTTTGTCCTATGGTTACTTATGACGGTCCTTTACATAGTCTTGCTCTGTGTAATATTTCAGAAACTAAAGCATGTATTCTCTATTAATTTGCTTACATTTTCAGAATACATTAAGATGGCAGATCACTATGTACCAGTGCCAGGGGGACCAAACAACAACAACTATGCAAATGTTGAATTAATTCTTGATATTGCTAAAAGGATCCCAGTTCAAGTAAGAGATGCCAATGTATCCTTTAAAGCCAAGTTTATGTGTTCATTGCAGCATTGTTTACAGTAGTCAAGATATGGAAGCAACGTAATTGTCCATCGATAGACGAATGGATAAAGAAGTGGTGCATGTATACAATGGAATATTACTCAGCCATAAAAAAGAATGAAATCTTGCAATTCGTGACAACATGGATAGAATAAGAGGGCATTATGCTAAGTAAATAAGTAAGACAGAGAAAGATAAATACCAAATAAAACTGAAACTCACAAATACAGAGAACATTTTGATGATTGTCAGATGGGATGGGGGTTGGCACATGGGTGAAAAAGGAGAAGGGATTAAGACATACAAATTGCCAATTATAAAAACAGTCAGGGGGATGTAAAGTACAGCAATGGGGAATATAGTCAATAGTCAATAATATTGTAATAACTATGCATGGTGTCAAGTAGGTACTAGATTTACAAGGTGATCACTTCAGAAGTTATATAAATATATAACCATCTGAAACTAATACAATATTGTATGTCAGTTGTATCTGAATTTTTTTTAAGTTGAAAAAAAAGGGAAAAATGTTTCCACTTTAAAGATATTCAGATTCAGCACTGTAGTTCACATATCAACTAATATTTACAATTGTCAAAGAAAACTATTGCATATTATGGTTTACAATGCTTTACTGTTTTGATAAGCACAAAATCTGTAAATATTTTGAAATATTTACAGAAAACAATAACAACAGATTTAGTGATTTTACAGTTAGGCACAAAGGAATGTCCAAAAAAGAACTTTTAATTTTATAGAACGCATCTTTGTTGAAAATTTATAAATGCCTTCATGTGAAATACAACCAACAAGGAAAGGGAAGATGGAAAGATGCATTTAGTCAAAATAAACATTCCACAAACAGGAGGTTTGTAAGGGTCCCCCCCCACCCTCAGATATTATTTAGTCTATCCATTTCATGTTCAAACCATTTCCACTGGAATATTCTTATCCCAGAATATGATGCTGTATTTCCACTGGAATATTCTTAGCTCAGAAAGTGATGGTGTAGAAGTAGCTCATTCCTGCCCTATCACTTGTATGAGGAAGTTTAGGGTAAGTGTTTTAATGCCTAAGAAGGAAAAAAGCTCATGATTTGTAGGGCAGTATAACCACTAGATACAAAGGTTGAGTTAGTTGTGTGGCCAAAGTAATTGAATCTGTGCAGAACTAATATTTCTATAGAATCTAGAAAAGCCTCTGTAGAGTCTAGTTGAAAGGCTATGAATTGAATTTCCTAAAGAGCAACAAGACTAGCTAGATCTTAATATCAATTTCAACTTAGATTTGACTCCTTCAGAGGTCTTGAGACAGTGGACTGCTTATTTTTCTGTAAGAAGTTTGCCAAGCAATAAGCATATAAGTGGAATTAAGTATTAGGCTGCTGTGGAGACATTGTACCTCATGGAGTAGGGCCCAGTCTTAGTAGAGAATAATACAGTTATCGTGTTTTTCTTTCTTTTAAAGATGAATTTTAAGAATGAACCATATTGTGTTCCCTTATAGGCAGTATGGGCTGGCTGGGGTCATGCTTCTGAGAATCCCAAGCTCCCAGAACTTCTTTTGAAAAATGGCATTGCCTTCATGGGTAAGTCTTTCTGACATACCGTTTCTATCTTTCTGTTCCTCCCTGTCAGTTTTGTCATATTCTACTCTATATTCTGCTTTTCTTCTGTTTAACATTCTCTTGTTTTTCATCAGTCAGCAACTCTCAGAGTAACCTCTTTATTATTTTGTTTTCCCTTCCTCGTTTCTTATACCCTGCTTATGTCTCTGCATCTTGGTTTGTTTTCTGTCCCTAGGTTCTTTTCCATGAGATGTGGAGGAGGCTCTGATTTCCAAAACCCTGGTTTTAAGAATGTTGCTATTAACCTAAGAAAAGACATGGAAAACATATTTTTATATAGCAAAGATAATTGAATACTTAAGGATGCCCTAGCAGTGTACCCTTAAATATGAGTCAGCCCCTTCACATTTAAGCATCCTATCATATAAAAGAGTAATATGCAAATTGACCATCACAAGATGGCTGTCCCAATATGGTCAAAGATGGCCACTACAAGATGGCCAGCAAGGGACGGCAGTTGGGAGGGACCCAGGCTTGCAGGGGAGGACAGTTGGGGGGGACCCAGGCCTGCAGGGGAGGACAGTTGGGGGGGACCCAGACCTGCAGGGGAAGACAGTTGGGGAGGACCCAGACCTGCAGGGAGGACAGTTGGGGGGGACCCAGACCTGCAGGGGAGGACAGTTGGGGAGGACCCAGACCTGCAGGGGAGGACAGTTGGGAGGGACCAGGCTGGAGGGGAGGACAGTTGCGGGGGACCCAGGCCTGCAGGGGAGGGCAGTTTTGGGGGACCCAGGCCTGAAGGGGAGGACAGTTGGGGGGAACCATCCTGGCAGGGGGAGGGCAGTTAGGGGCAATCAGGCCAGCACAGGAGCAGTTAGGCATTGATCAGGCTGGCAGGGGAGTGGTTAGGAGCAATTGGCAGGCGAGAGGTTGGGAGCCAGCAGTCTTGGATTGTGAAAGGGATGTCTGACTGCACGTTTAGGCCCGATCCCTAAACGGGCAGTCGGACATCCCTCAAGGGGTCCTGGATTGGAAAGGGTGCAGGTTGGTCTGAGGGACACCACCACCACCCACCACCCCACTCCGTGCACGAATTTCGTGCACCGGGCCCCTAGTCTTCTATAATAAAAGAGAAACATGCAAATGTGACCGTTACCACCAGCCAATCAGAGCGGCTGTATGCAAATTAACCCAGCCAAGATGGAGGCCAACAGCCAATCAGAGCAGCTGTATGCAAATTAACCCAGCCAAGATGGAGGCCAACAGCCACAGAACTAGAGCAAACCAAAGGGTTCTGTTGCAACTGCCTGTCTATGCTGGCAGTTGGAAGTGGCACCGGGGCACCAGGGCACCAGGAAGTGGGAAAGCAAGGTGGTGGGCCGGGGAGCGGGTAAGAGGTGGCAGGGGGTCGGCGGCCTGCTTGGTGGGCTTCCCAGGCCCTTTGTGGGGCATCGGGGAGCGGGTAAGAGGTGGCAGGGGGTCGGTGGCCTGCTTGGCAGCTGTCCAGGC
>PVJC01052864.1:0-11013 GCA_004026665.1 Murina feae
ATGCGCTCTTGTGCTTCACCCAGCCATTCACGTCTCTGTTCATGACTTGGCACATGAAAGATCCAATTCTCTCCATGCAGCTGTGGCCATTCGAGTCTGGATAACCTCTGGCTTAGCTGTGTCACTAACTGCTCCATCTCCTGCAAGTCACTACTATAGTTTAGGGTTTTGAACTCTTAAATAAGTGGTTGTCAGGCCTTTGTAAAAAACAACAGGGTATTCTATTCTAGTGAAATTTTACAGTAAAAAAATAAAATAAAGAAAACCAGTAACCAGAAACATTCTGGTTAGGCGGGTATGGAGGTGAAGAATATCCTAACCCTGCTACACCCTGGAGAGAGATGGCACCAGCACATCTCTATAGTCTCTTTTACAAGCCTCTGTGCTTGGATGAGCACCAAGGTTGAAGGGGTGAGCAGACACAATTGGAGATGGGTTTCATACAGCCATGGGTTTTCATCAGCTGGAAAGCAGGATCCAGCTAGCCACCAGATTACAGGACGGTCTCCTGGCTTGCCAGGACAAGGATGCGAACTAGGGCATAACACCTTGCCCATCCTTCTGTTCCTTTCTTTTCACAAACCTCGTGACGATTGGCCTTCAGTTGTGCCCTGGAGGTGGTGAAGCTGGTGTTGTTCGCAGCTGCATATGATGGAGTGGTGGTCTATGCAGATGAGCATAAATGCTGGGATCTTCTGTCCTGCTCTAAATTTTACTACATAGGGATCATGGACCTGACAAGGTGGGACCATTTCCCCAGCATGCCCAATACCACTCTACCCCCAATTTTCCAGGGTCCAGCACTCAAATACAGTAGGCTTTAACCCTCCCTTGCTCATCTCCCAGACCTCAGCCTTCACATTTCCCTGTTCTGTGCATATTGCTCCATTGCCACCTCCCCTCCACTACTACCCACTCCTCACCCAGCAATTTTTAGCTTCCTCTGTCTCACCCCAGCGGCATTGTGAAAAACTGTGAACCAGTCATGCTGCACCGGATCCTGAACTTTGCCAAGAACCTCCTCGACAGCACAGATGATCATCGGAAGATCTTAGCCAGGACCATCTATGCACAGGTGAATGCCTGGAGGGAGGACCACAGCCTTAGCCATTCATTTCCTGTAGCTGAGGAACATTTAGCAGAAATGTTAAATAACTTACCCCAGAAAATGGAAAGAATAGAATTAAGTGGGGTTTACTTCCCTGCTACTTCAGAGCCTGGTTAAAAAAGAAGAGGGAAAAGCCTGTGGAGGGGATCAGCAGCATGAGTTCTTCCAGAATGATTTTAGGATTTCAGGATCTGGCCCAAAATGCTAACATTATCAGCACTATCCACCATTGCCTTACACTCTACTGCATGTGCACACATCTACCACTGCTGTCAACTGGTCACAGTTCTTACCTGAGTATGGGACTTGAGGAGAGCTGGGGAAGCACCAGGTACCCATGACCTTTTCTCCATCCATGGTTATAGTAATCTTGTTTCCACAGCTCCTCTGGCATAGATCAGTGGCTCAGACTATGGGGCAAGACTTTGTGGGCAATCTAATCAAGTGGACCAAGGAGCCCAACCTCATCATGAAAGAAATTGGACTCCGTGGAATCAGTAACCTGGCACTGCATCCAAGTCAAGTAAAAGTGGGGGGCCCAATGGGACTCAAATGTTAGTCTCTGAACTACTGAATTTATGAATTTCTTTTGGGGTCTGTTAATTACCCAGAGCTTAGCATATTTCCCAACCCCTCATCCTAGGGCAGTACAACATCCAGTTTATAGACTTACATAGCCTGGCCATGTGGCCTCCCAAACACCCTAAACACCAGCCTTCCACATCCTCTGCACATCCAGCCCCTAGATTCCCTAGGTCTGTTTCTTTTAGGCACCATCTGTTTTCTCAAAACCCTATCTCTAAAGTGCTGCACGATCCCCTGGTGGTAAATGATCTCTTCCTTCTTCCAAATAGTCAGAGTCTCTGAAGAGCCTGTTTCCATCCTTGCGAGACTTCCTGAAGAGTGAGACGCGAGTGACAGTTCAGGCAGTGAAGGCCCTACGGAACTTTGTCTACCATGGGCAGGGAGAGGAGGTCAAGGACATGTTCTGCAGCATCTCCAAGCATCTGCATCCACTCATCAATGATGTATGGGCCTAATTCCCTAGGATTATTTGGGAACAGTATGGGCTGGGGCTGACGGTGAACCCTGGAAACTGAGTTAAGGGTACTGGGGCAGATCTATGGGACTTGGCGGAAGGCTAAAATCACTGAGGAGCAGAAAAAAGGAGACTTGGCTACTCGAACAGTGCATTAGACAGATCCAAAATTCATTCCCTATTACATACAGATGTAGCACTCATCCCTTTACTCTCTTACCACAAATTCACTTAAAGAGCCACTGAAGGGGAAAATGTGACATACTGATGTAAAATTGGTTCTGACTCCAATGATCTCCTGCAGACTTCAAGAGCCGGGGAAGAACTCCTAACTTCTACCCTCCTTCCAAACAACTCAGGGACCCTAGCATACTAGGAGCCTTGGTACAAGAACCCAAAAGCTCAGAAACCTGAACTTCCCAGGCCAATAACAGCACACTCCACATTTCAGCCTCTTTATAGATCAGAGACATTTTAAGTTGAAGGGACTTCACATCAGAGATATATGCTTACTTATAGTATTCCTGCTCTGGCATCTATCAATGCTTAATATTTGAACCTTGGATTTGAATTATTTTTGCATCAGTCTCATAATCTCTAAGAGCCTGGATACTCACTTCGTGATTCATCTATTCTTCAGTTCCTTTTAAAATCCAACATGTATATTTAACTTGACAAAGTCTAAAGATAATCTTTACCTTTCATCCAAACAATATAAGAACCTTAGAAGCTTGATTATACCTCCCTCGTTTTGTTAATTAATATTGTATAGCATTTTAGTTTTACATTCTTTTAAAATCCCCAGATTTGGTCTTTAACATAATCACCACCATGGTTTTATTTTATACAATCAATACTCATTTAGATTTTCCCATACGTTGTTTACATGATTCTTCATTTACCTTTCCTTCTTATAGCTCTCTCCTCCCTCCTAGATTCATTTTCTTCTTTTTTCTTTGTGGCTTCTTCAGTGAGGGTCTGTTAATAGCAAATGTTTTCAAGTTTTTGTCTGAAAATGTCTTTATTTTCTCTCACATTTGTCTTTAGTTTTTAGTGGCTTAGGTTGTGTTGGCATAAATTTCTTTAGGTTTAGCCTGAATTTTTTGAAATCTCTATATTTATGTCTTTTACCATACTTTAAAACTTTGTATCCATTATTTCTGCAAAAAATTTTCAGCACATTAGTGTTTCTCTCCTATTAGAAGCCTGATGACAGAAATGTTGGACCTTTTGCTCTTGTCCCATTGGTCCCAAGATTCAGTTCATTTTTAATAATTTTTCTCCCTGTTTTTCAGATTGGAAAATTTTTATTGATCTGTCTTCAAGTTCACTGTGTCTTTCCTCTGACATCTCTGTTTTGCTAATTTGTATTTATCAGTTTAAATATTTCCCATTTTTCTTTATATTTTCTATTTCTTTACTGAGGCTTTTATTTCTGAATTTATTACAAAGTTATTCAGTGTTGTTTTTGGAGTATTTTGTATCATAACTCCTTTAAGGTTTATATCAGATAATTCCAACATCTGTTTCATCTTAACTGGCATGTGTTTCATCTTAACTG
This sequence comes from Murina feae, assembly GCA_004026665.1. Taxonomy (NCBI): domain Eukaryota; kingdom Metazoa; phylum Chordata; class Mammalia; order Chiroptera; family Vespertilionidae; genus Murina; species Murina feae. The sequence goes on from PVJC01052864.1 coordinate 3,709, forward strand.
TTTAATTTCAATTGACTTCCCAGGTGAGTTAAGATTTTCCAGGCTCTTCATATATAGAGTGATTTTTTTTTTTAATCCTCAACTGAGGATATTTTTTCTATTGATTTTTTTTAAAGAGAGTGGAAGAGGAAGAGAGGAGAAAGAAAGAGAAAGATAGAGAAACATGGATATGAGAAAGACACATTGATAGGTTGACTACTGCTCGTGCAGAGGACCGAACCTACAATAAAGGTACATGCCCTTGACCAGGAATTGAACCTGTGACCCTTCGGTCCACAGGCTGACACTCTCATCATTGAGACAAACTGGCCACAGTGATTTTGGATTGCATCTTTATAAATATTAAGTTATTTGACTCTGAGTCTCATTGAAATCCTATGGAAGATTATCATAGTTTTGCTTTAGAAGGCAACTGGCCTATTTAATTTCAGGCTGCAAGTTCTGTGTGCACAGTGTGATTTCAATGTCAGTCTCAATTCCCAGTCATTGCCCCTTTGAATGTTCACTTTCCCAAGATCCTCCCTCTCTGTGATCTCCCTGATTTTACAGTTCCCTGGGCTCCCTTTTTCCAGTTGTTTAGCCACAAAGCTGAGGCTTTAGTTACCCTGCGATGACAGGGACTTCTGTGACTATGCCTACATTTGAGCCAAGTGGCATGAAGGCAGAGAGAGGAAATAAAGAAATGGGGGTTTGCCCATCCTCTTAGGGCCTCAGCTCCTTCAAATGCAGAGTAAGGTTTCCCTCCCTCAGAGTTTTCTCTCCTATAGATTCCCACTGGGGTTTGTGTGTGGGCTGTGGCATGAGAGAATAGGAGGAGGAAAAGAACTGAGGGATTTCCCCACTATCTTTGAGCAGTGTGAGTTCCCTTTCTGGCTCTTTGAGGTTAACTAGACAACTCCTCTTGGAGCATTCTGTCGGCCTATGGTGCTTGCTTCCCAGTTTCTGGTTGCTTTCTGGGCAGGTTGGGGAGACCAATAGATATGAAAAGCCAGGTCCCTAGGTTATAGGAACCAGAGATATCCCCTAACCTCATGGGAGCTGGAGTGTCAGCAGCCTCTTTATCTTTGGCCCTGGGAATTTCTCTTTCTTAAAACTAGTTATTTAAATATTTTTTGGTATATTTTATTTTGCATTTTAAGACATCTGTAATGGGAAGGTTGTCAGGTTATCTTCCATATTGCTGGAATGAGAAATGAAGATTTATGGTAAAACTGAGAAATAGTAAATGGTCATTATCTACACAATGGCAACCTACAAAGTGAAAAGAACACTGACCAAGCAAGGGCTGTGAAATTTGGGTTCTAGGTGCTGCTTTTCTATTCACCTAGTCATATACATTTACTGGGTTAAAACTCTGTAGTTTTTGCTCCAAATCAAGATGGCAGCATAGGTAAACTATACTCACCTTCTCCCATGACCACATTTCAACTAACCTACAGAGAAACCATCATTGATACCTGCCTGAACTCTACCTGAACAAGAACCCTATAGCTAAGGATATACAGAAGAAGCCACATCAAGGTTAGTAGGAGGGGCAGAGGCATGGAATGGATAGGTCGCACACCCACATGTACTGGTTAAAGATTGGGAGAGATATCTCAGCTGTGAAGTCTCCCATTGTGGAGTAGGAATCCAAGCCCCACACCAGGCCCTCCAGCCCAAAGTTCCAGTGCTGGCAAGTGAAGTTCCTAACTTCTGACTAAGAAAACCAGTAGAGATGGTGGCTCAGTGAGGTGGAAGTAGGGAGATAGTGGGGGGGAGGGTGCTTCTGGAATCCCAAAAATTCCGCTTAAAAGGCCTTTGCATAGAATTACTCACTGATGGATTCACTTGCTCTGATCTCCAGCACTGGGGCAATACCTCAAAAGATGCCAGAAGTAGAACTGACTTATCTGGCTTCAGGGAAAGGCTGGAAAGGCAGCTGTCTCCCAGAGGAAGTGATGGCAGAAGCTACTGTTCCTTTGCTAAGCCCTCCCCCTGCATGTGTAGGCAGCATCATATCTGAGTCTCCATTCAAAGAACTTGTCTTGTCATATTCCAACATTCCTAAAAATATCTCAAAGGTTCACAAACCCCACACAAGCAACATCTGGCCCTGGCATGCCTTGTCCCACTACCCAAGCAGCTCTAAGTTGGGAACTAGCAGCATCTGGCCTCAGTTTGCATCTTAGCCTCTCCCAGGCACCTCCAAGTCCACCACAAGTGGCAAACATCTGATGATCACTTTGTAGCTAATACCAGGTGGCCCCAGGCAGGTAACAAGCAATAGATAACCTTCACTTGCACCTCTCCATAGGCCCCAGAACCAACATACCCAGTGGTCAGCTTCAGACTACACTAGAGCAGCACCCAACTATATCCACAAATGACATACTCAAAGGGCAGACTCAGATGGTATCAGCATCCTGCTAAAGCAAATTCTGCTCTATAGGTTCACCCCTTCACAATAGCTCCTTCACTGGAGTCATGACCAGTCCTCACACCAAATCAGCCTGAAGGTCAATCCCTGCCATTGATGTGCCAACAGCAATCAAGGCTCAACTACAATAGGAAGGCACACAAACACACACAAGGGACATACCTGGAGCATCCAGCTCAGGTGAACAGAAAGACTATGTCACTGGGCCCCATAGAACACCTGTTACATAAGAGGACTCTACCTGAGTGAGGGATGTAGCAGCTCTCCCTAACACATAGAAATAAACACAAGGAGGCAGCCAAAATAAGGAGACAAAGAATCGTGCTCCAATGAAAGAGCAGAACAAAAATTTCCAGAAAAATGGAGACAAGCAATCTACCAGATGCAGAATTCAAAACACAGGTTATGAGGATGCTGAATGGTCTCAGTGAGAACTTTAATGAGGAGGAAATGTACAATCAAAGACAGAACCTGACCTGCAGGACTCAGTGGTTGAGCATCGACCTAGGAACTAGGAGATCACAGTTCAATTACTGGTCAGAGCTCATGCCCCAGTTGTGGATTCCATCCCCATTAGGGGACATTCAGGAGGCAGCCAATCAATGATTCTCTCTCATCATTGATGTTTCTATCTTTCTCCCCCTCTTCCTTTCTCTCTGAAATCAATAAAAATACATTTTCAAAAATCACGAAGATAGAAAATATAGAAAAGGACTAGTTGGAAATGAACATACAATTAATAAACAAAGAAATACATTAGAGCCCTGACTGGTGTTGCTCAGTTGATTGGGTGGTATCTCGTGCACCTAAAGGTTGTAGGTTCAATTCCCAATTGGGCCCATGCCCCGTTTGCAGGCTTGATATCTAGTAGAGGGCATGCAGGAGGAAGCCAACTGATGCCTCGCTCTCACTGTAATGCTTCTCTCTCCCTCTCCCTTCCTCTCTGTCTAAAAATAAATTTTAAAATCTTTGAAAAATAAATAAATACGTTAGAAGTAGTTAGCAGTAGATTGAATGAAGTAGAGAATCAAATCAGTGATTTGGCAGTTAAGGGAGCAGACCACACCCAATCAACACAGCAATATGAAAAAAAGAATCCAAAAAAAGTTGAGGATAGTTTTAGGGGCCTCTGTGATATCAAGTGTACCAACCTTTGTATCATTCGGGTACCAGAAGGAAGAGAGCAAAGAACTGAAAATCTATTTGAAAAAAACAGAAAACTTCCCTGACCTAGGAAGGAAACAGACATACAAGTCCAGAAAATGCAGAGAGGCCCAAATAAGATGAACCCAAAGAAGCCCATGCCAAAACATATAATTAAAATGCAAAAGATTGAAAATAGAGAATCTTTGTTTTAAAAAATGTATTGATTTGAGAGAGAGATAGGGAGAGGGGAAAAAACATTTTGTTCCCCTTTTTTATGCATTCATTGGTTGATTCTTGATAGTGCCCTGAGTAGAGATCAATCCACAACCTTGGCATATCCGGCAACACTCTATCTAACTGGGCTACCCAGTCAGGGCCAAAAAGAGAATCTCCATACTGTTTTCCATTTCCATGCACCAATCTACATTCCCACCAATAGTGCATAAGAATTCCTTTTTCTTCACTTCCTGGCCAATAATTGTTTATTTATTGATGACTAGAGGCCCAGTGCACAAAAATTTGTGCACTCGGTTGGGGAGGGGGGTCCCTCAGCCCAGCCTGTGCCCTTTCACAGTCTGAGACCCCTTGGGGGATGTCCACCTGCTGGCTTAGGCCCGCTCCCCAGGGGATTGGGCCTAACCTGGTAGTCAGACATCCCTCTGGCAGCCTGAAAACCCTTGGAGGATGGTCACTTGCCAGTGGGGAGCAGGCCTAAGCTGCAGTTGGACATCCTTAGTGCTACTGAGGAGGCAGGGGAGGGGCTCCCACCACCACCACTATACTGGCAGCCACCAGCCTGGCCTATGGCTGAGCAGAGCTCCCTTTGTGGGAGCACACTGACCACCAGGGAGTAGCTACTGCAGTGAGTGCCTGCCTCCTGGTGGTCAGTGTGTGTCATAGTGACCAGTCATTCCCAGTGGTTCTGCTGTTAGGATCAATTTGCATATTACCTTTTATTATATGGGATAGTCATTCTGACTGTGTGAGGTAATATTTCAGTGTGGTTTTAATTTGCATTTCCCTGATGATTAGTGATGTTGAGCATTTTTTCGTATGTCTATTTTCCATCTGTATGGCCTCTTTGGAGAAGTGTTTATATCTTTTTTTTTCCTGGTGTTGAGTTGTATAAGTTCTTTATAAATTTTGTATATTAACCCTTTATCTGAATATGTTAACCCATTGGTGAAAATGTTCTTCTATTCAATAGGTTGTCTTTTTAAAAAATATTTTCTTACCGATTTAAGAGTGGAAGCAAGAGGGAAAGAGAAATAGGAACATCAAGGATGAGAGAATCATTGTTAGGCTGACTCCTGCATGTCCACATGCCTGCAACTCACGCATGTGCTCTGAATGGAAATCGAATTGTGACCACCTGGTTCATAGGTCGATGCTCAACCACTGAGCCATGCAGGCTGGACTGACTTTTTACTTTGTTGATGGTTTTCTTTGCTGTACAAAATCTTTTTAGATTGTTGTAGTTCCATTTGTTTATTTTTTCTTGGTTTCCTTTGCCCGAAAAGATATATCAGGAAAGAAAATATTGTAAGAGAAGTGTCAGAGATTTTACTATGTTGTCTTCTAGAAGCTTCATGGGTTTAAGTCTTTAATCCACTTTTGTGTATGGTGTAAGAAGGTAGTCTAGTTTCATTGTTTTTTGCATGTGTCTGTCCAATTTTCTCACCACCATTTATTAAATGGACTGTCTTTACCCCATAGTATGTTCTTGCCTCCTTTGACCATATAGGTGAGGGTTTATTTCTGGACTCTCCATTTTGTTCCATTGATTTGTATGGTGTTTTTGTTTGTTTGTTTGTTTGTTTTGTTTGTTTGTTGTTGTTTTTGCCAGTACCATGCTGTTTCGATTACTATGGTCTTGCAGTATAGTTTGATATCAGGTAGCATGATACCTCCAACTTTGTATTTCTTTCTCAAGATTGTTATTGGCTATTTGGGGTCTTTTACGGTTCTATATAAATTTTTGGATCATTTGTTCTAGTTCTGGGAAATAAACCATGAATATTTCAATAAGAATTGTATTAAATTTTATAGATTGTTTTAGGTAGCATGGACATTTTAACTATGTTAATTTTTCCTATCCAGTATATTCTTCCATTTATTTGTATCTTCTTCAGTGTATTTCTTTAATGTCTTCCATAGTTTTCTGAGTATGGTTCTTATATCTTCTTGGTAAATTTTTTCTTAGGTATTTCATTTTATTTTATTTTTGACACAGTTGTAAATGGGATTGTTCTCTTAGGTTTCCTTTCTGATCATTTATTATTGGTGCATACAAATGCAACTGAAAAGAAAAGGAAAAAATGCAATTGATTTCTGAATATTTATTTTGAATCCTGACACTTTACTGAATTAATTAATATATTCTAGGAGTTTTTTTGTGGAACTTTAGGGTTCTCTATGTAGAGTATCATGTCATCTGCAAATAATGACAGTTTTATTTCTTTCCAGTAGGATGACTTTTATTTCTTCTTCTTGTCTGTTTGCAGTACTATGTTGCCTAAGAGTGGTGGAAGTAGACATCGCTGTCTTGTTTGTGATCTTTTAGTTTTTCCCAGTTGAGTTTGATGTTAGTTGCATGTTTGTGATATATGGCCTTTATTATGTAACGGTATGTTATCTCTATTTTCACTTTGCTGAGAGGTGTTTTTTTTTTTAATCAAAATTTTGATGTGTCTTGGCATGGTTCTCTTTGGGATTATCTTGCATTGGACTCTCTGTTCTTTCTGGACTTGTGTGCCTTTTTCCTTCACAAAATTAGGAAAGTTTTCCATCATTATTTCTTCACATTGGTTTTTAATCCCTTGCTTCCTTTCTGCTCCTTGTGGTGCCCTTTATAATACAGACATTGGTATACTTGATGCTATCCCAGAGACCTTTTATGCCATACTCATTTTTTAAAATTCTCTTTTAGCCCTGGCTTGTTCACTGAGTGTTTAGAGCATCAGCCCCTGGACAGAAGGGTCACAGGGTCAATTCTGGTCAAAGGTACAATCCCTGGCCCGAGTTGGGGAGTGTGCTGGAGGCAAACAATCAATGTCTCTCTCTCACATCAATGTTTCTCTCCCTTTGCTTCTCCCACTCCCTTCCACACTCTCTAAAAATTAACAGGAAAAATATCCTCAGATGAAGATTAACAACAACAAGAATTCTCTCTCTCTCTCTCTCTCTCTCTCTCTCTCTCTCTCTCTCTCTTTCTCTCTTTCTCTCTTTCTCTCTGCTCTGATTGGCTGTTTTGTGCTACCTTATCTTCCAAATTGCAAAGTCAATCCTTTGCTTCATTTAGTCTGTTTTTGGTTCCTTCTAGTGTATTCTTTATTTTTGACTAGTTCTTTTTTTTACAGTTTCTGTGTCCTATTACTATCTTTTCTTTTTTTTTGCTGAGTTCATCCATTCTTCCCTATGTTTATTGAGCATCCTTTAACCATAGTTTTGAACTCTGTATTTAGTAGATTGCTTGCCTTCATTGTTTTTAGTTCTTTTTCTAGGAATTTCTTCTGTTATTTTATTTAGGGCATGTTTCCTTGTATTCTCATGTTGGCTACCTCTCTGAATTTGTTTTATTATATTCAGTAGATGTGCTATGTCTCCCAATCTTGGCATTTATTAAGTAAGTGTCCTGTGAGGCTTGGTAATATAGTCTTTCTGATCACTCAAGCAAGGTGTTCCAGGAATGTGTTATGTGAGCCCTCCTGTTATAGTTGAGTCTTTAAAAAAAAAAAAAA
>PVJC01052865.1:0-11008 GCA_004026665.1 Murina feae
GGTGGAGTGGGGGGGGGGGTTCCCTCTTCCACACAGATCCCTAAACACAGACAAATCAATTCCTGAAATCCCCAGTGAGTCCTGGCTTCACCATTCTGCTCTCAATGTCCAGCTCTTGGGGGAAACTGCCCCTCAGTTAATCAGAGAACCACCCCACCCTCCCTACCAGTGGCTGGGGAGTGGTAAAATGTTGGCTCCCAACCCTGTAACAGAAACCAGTAGGAGCCGTGCCAGCCCTGGGCCTGTCTAAGCCTTAACCCCTGCGATACAGCCTATGTAATCACTGTGCATGTATTTAGTCTTTAATAATTTTATCACATGTGCAAGTTCATGTATCCACAGTCAAGATAAACAGTTCCATCAATTAACACACACAGGATTCCTCTTGTCACCTTCTTATAACCACACTTATATCCCTACCTCTTGTCCATCACCCTCTCCCCCTAGCCTCTCCACCACCACCAATTTGTTCCCCATTTTGTGATTAGGTGATTTCAAGAATTTTTAAATATGCTTTTATTGATTTCAGAGAGGAAGGGAGAGGGAAAGAGAGAGAGAAACATCAATGATGAGAAAGAATCATTGATCGGCTGCCTTCTGCACGCCCCACACTGGGGATCGAGCCTGCAACACGGGCATGTGCCCTGATTGGGAGTCAAACTGTGACCTCCTGGTTCATAGGTTGACACTGAACCACTGAGCCAAGCGATTTCAAGAACTTTTTAAATAAAAGTATATAGTATGTAACTTTCTGAGATTGCTTTTTTCACTCGGCATTTTTCACTTGTTGCTTATATCAGTAGTTCATTTATATATGTATATTTTTTGGTTAAATAATGATTTTATTGCTCGAGTACATGGATATTTTATGTAATCAGCGCAGAGGCTATGGATGACTCATATTTCCAATTGGGGGGCAGGACTCGTTTGGTCTTACCATATCGAGCCAACTAGTGAATACGGCTCTTGATCAGAATCAGACGGAATTTAGCATCCTTATCTTTCTGTTCCTCTCAAGATGCTTTTGAACTGCAACTGCTTTCTTAATTAAATGGTCGAAATCCTCAGGAAGGTCAGGAGCAAGTCCTTTCAACTTAAGAATTCTCAGGATCTTATTGCCCATCACAAAATGCACTTGTGCAGCGCCATGCAAATCTTTCAGGATCACACCGATTTGTGAGGGAGTCAGGCCCTTGGCCAGTTTGTAGATCTGTTCCTCCACGTCGTCAGACGTCAGTTTCAGCCAGGTGGGGATGCTGCAGTGGTAGGGGCAGAGCCGACTGGGACAGGCCCTTCCCGGGAGCGTGCATGCGACCCATGATGGCAGCGTACTGGCAGTAGAAAAGCAGTTCATTTATTTTTATTGCTGAGTAGTATTCCATAGACTGGATGTACCAGTTTCTTACTGTTACCCACTGAAGGACATCTAGATTATTACCAGTTTTTGGTGATTATAAATAAAGCTGCCATGAACATTTATTTTTTTGTGAACACTTTACCATTTCTATGGACAAATGCCCAAAAATAAATTGATGGGTTGTATGGAAATTGCATGCTTAGTTTTAAAAGAACTTGCCAAACCATTTTTCAGGTGATTATATCATTTTACATTTCCACTAGCAGAATGTGTGATTTAGTTTCTATGCATCGTCACAAGCTTTTGGTGTTGTCACTGTTTTTTATTTTAGCCATTCTGTTAGATTTGTTTAGTGATAATCCATAGTGACAGGTAGAGAGATTTTGTGTCTTGTCCATAGGCCCTGTGGCACCTGGGCCTCATTTTGTGTGTTTCCATTGGGCCTTCACCCTCTCCATAATTGGTAGATCCTTGTAGTTAGGCTTAACCTCACTCATCTGGCTCCTGCTCCCAGCCTGGCCTGGACCCATGGAGAGGCTTGTTGCAGTCCTCATGGGAAAAAGGCAGTTGGAGTTAAGGTGCTGAGAAAAACCACTGAATCTGACTTAGCCCCTCACAGCAAATAGCTCCTGCTATTTGAAAAGCACTTTCCAGCCCGGCCAATCTGGCTCAGTGGTTAATTGTCAACCCCTGAACCAAGAGGTCACCGATTCTATTTCTGATTAGGGCACATGCTTGGGTAACAGGTTCGATCTCTGGTAGTGGGCGTGCAGAAAGCAGTTGATTGATGTTTCTCATAGATGCTTCAATCTCTCTATCCTTCTCCCTTCCTCTATCTCAAAAAAAAAGAAGAAGAAAAGCATTTTCCATTTCGGGCAAAAAGTTCAACATTAAGAAGCCATCTGTAGGCCTTTGGTGTTTTGTGCCCCTGCTGTGAGCCAGCCCTAGGACACATTGGGAATAGGATTCAAAGATTACATCAAATTCCACCCATGTGGCAGGCCCTGGTTCCCTGAATCTTGGTGGAGAACGGGAAGTCAGACCAGATGTGATGGTGTCTTGAGCGAGGAAACTGGTGTATAAGAGGAGGAGGTGGGATGGGATGGGAATGGCATGATGGGAAAAGGGTTAGCGGGGCCCTGAGGGATGTGTTGGTCTTTGCTCAGACATAGATGGGGCATCCAAGTAGAGAGAACAGGAGTAGAGGGGAGGCAGAGTAGAAGGAAAGGAGCAGTATCAGGGAGCAGGTCTCAGTGAGCCTGAGGACAGCAAGGTCAACCATTCCTTAGCCCTGACTCTGTTGTCACTGCTTCCCCTGTCAGCCTCTGTCACAGCCTCTGGCACCATGAATTTCACCTCCTACCCCATTCCACAGCTAGACAATACTGTTGTGTGTGACTGTGGTGAGGTAGAAGATGTCTGGTCCACGTTGGCTTCCCCCACTAGACTTGGCCTTGGTGCCTAGCATGAGGTTGGCCAGGGTCTATGTCTGTCTTGGTCATTGCTGTGTCTAATCCTCATTCTTCTGCTCCAGAAATCCTTACTGAGGGAACTGCTGAGGCCAGGGCTAGTGCCAGGTCAGGTAGGGCTTCAGACTTGAAAGGGGCTTAAGAGATTTGAGGGCTTCACCTTGTCCCTTGCCCTCTTCTCATCCATCTGCAGGTTCATCATGCCTAGTAGCGTATAAGAAGACCCCGCCACCAGTCCCTCCACGTACCACATCAAAGCCGTTCATCTCAGTCACGGTCCAGAGCAGCACTGAATCTGCCCAGGATACCTACCTGGACAGCCAGGACCACAAGAGTGAGGTGACGAGCCAGTCAGGCCTGAGCAACTCGTCGGACAGCCTGGACAGCAGTACTCGACCACCCAGTGTGACACGGGGTGGAGTCACCTCAGCCTCTGAGGCCCCAGAACCACCCCCAAAATATGCAGCTCTGAAGAGTGAACAAGGGACATTGACCAGCTCCGAATCCCATCCTGAGGCCATCCCCAAAAGGAAACTGTCATCTATAGGAATACAAGTAGGGGCCCCTTTTGCACTCTGTGTCCTCAACTCGCTCTGTACACCTGTCTGCATGTAATTACATCTGGTGAAGGCCCACTGCATCTCCTGGGTGAAAGTGGTTTATCTGAGTATTTGGGGGGATCTAGTCATAAGTGGCCAAATCAAATTCCACCCTTAGCCATACCTTCCTTGAGTTTGCCCACACATGCTGCAACGTCTGCAACCGTGGGCACCTGCCCTTGCTCCTCCAGTGGGCCATCCCAGTGAATGTAGTTACACTCAGCCAGCCATCTCCTGTCCACTGTTTGTCCACTGTCTGTCTGTCCACTCCACCTTTTGCCCTGCCAGCCAATGTGTGGGAGGCGGGACTGGCCTAACAGTTCTCTAATCCAAGGTCAACTCCGGTGCGAAGGTCACAGTCCCACTTGGCAGTGGGAGCAGCGTGGAGCATAGACACGATGGGCCAGGGGCCCAGGACCCAGGGCCCTTGAGCCACAGAGGATACTCAAGGGGAACTTTGCCCTGAGCCCTCTTGGACCCTGGGGACAGGTAGGTGGCTCAAGGCACCAGGCCCACGTCAGAGTGAGAAGTGTGATGCTGTTCCAGATGCCTTCCTCCATGGGAAAGGATCCAGGGATATAGCTTTCCAGGACCAAGTGGCCAGAGCCAGGTCTGCTCACTGGCTCACTGGTCTGCGCACTGGAAGCCCAACTCACTGTGCACCCATGGCCATGATGACACACAACAGGGCAGGGTGCACTAGCTTCCCCTCCACTGCTTCACTGCACCTCCTGCTTTCACCTAGTATCAGTAATCTGTTTCTATTAGTAAAGCTGGGAAAAGTTGGGCTCTGCCTTGCAGTTTTCAAGAGTTGCTCTAAATCCAGATAGAGAGGATTCTCCTTGCTCTGGCTAGACCTCCAGACTAAAGTGGAGCACACTCGGCAGAAAAGGAAGGCAGCTACAGGGGGCCAAGAGCTTGAGGAGGTGGAACTCCTCCCCACCACCCCCAACCCCAGGGGACAGTCAAGAAGATGAAGGTGGTATGCATTGTGGCTTAGGGTTGGAGGGAATCTCCATTTTCCCAGCCCCCCCTGAGCAGGGACATGACCAAGTACGTGACAAAGCACTAGAATGCTAAAGGAACATGGTATACAAAGGGGGACTGAATGAGCCAAACAAGGCTCACTGAGCAATTTCTTGCACTTGCCTGAAATTTTATTCCCCAAGAGGCAACTCTGGACTTCAGTTTCTCCACATATATAAGGAAAGCGTTGGCCAGGAGATGCTCTAGTTTTCTGGGCTCCTTCATGAGGGATCCAGCCCCTGCCCTGTACAGTGCTCCAGGAGGGATTCCCAGGAACACAGAAAGTAGCCTCATCTCTGACCATTAGTCCTGACCACCCAGCGTCTTTGGGTAGTCTCACCCTCTCCTGGCCAAACCAGATGCTCTCACCTTTCTGAAAGGTCTGAAGGAGAGTTAGGCTCATCCTTGATTCCTTTACCCAGAAGTACACACAGGGATAAGGATTGTAGTTCTTGGGCCCATCCTGGGCTTCCCCTTCCCGGCTTCACCTCTGCCCCCATTCCGTGCTCTTGTCCAGTGATGCTGCACTTCCTGTGCTTACTTTTGCTGAATAAGAACTGTGGCCACATCCCCATGATGAGGATGCTTGGTCCCCTGCCCCAGAAAGCCTCCCTGGCCCCTGCTTCTTCCTTAAAGCCGAGAGACTGGAGAGTCCCCAATTTCCAAGGATAGCCTAGCAGCCCTTGTCCCACTCCTTTGTGCCTCAAGCCCTGAGTCAAGTGTGGGTTCTCCCTCATTCATGACAATCATGGAAGGGCTGGCCTGGCTACTCCATGGCCACACATCTTTGTCCCAGAAAAGAAAGGCAGGCCTAGGGCATCATCGTTGCTGTGTTTCCTTCTACTTCACAGGAGTATAGACAGAGTGCTAGCTTTGCACTTGGCCCTGGCCCTGGCCCTTCCTACTGCTTCCCAGTCAGACCAGTGCTGAAGGTAACCTCAGCCAAGTGTGAGTGAGGCCTAGGAATGGCATCTTACAGAATTCAGGGACTTTGCCATCTTTCCCATTGGTGGCCATTTTCAAACCCAGAACTGCTGTCCAAGGTTTACCCCTAGTACAGGTACCTTCAGCCTGTCCTTCAGCTACAGGGTTGGGGAACTGAACACTGTTGCCTCGAGACAGCCTCATCTTCAACTACACCAGATAACGGCTGTGGCTTTGTGTGTGTGTGTGTGTTTTCTTTCTCTTTCGTCGTCCTTTCTCTCTTTCTTTCTCTCTCTGATGCGTGTAAAGGAGAGGACTAGAAGGAACGGTTCCCACCTCTCGGAGGACAACGGACCCAAAGCGATCGATGTGATGGCACCCTCCTCAGAGTAGGGAAAGCCAGTCATCTCCACCCCATCCCACCTCCTGCCCGCCTCCACACGAATGAGCAGTGCCCGGCTTAACCTGGTCCGACCTTGGGCCCATGTGCAGTGTCCGCATGCCTCGTGTTTGTCTGTCCAAATGTCCGTTTGCGTCGTCCCACTAATGTGAATTTCAGCATCAAGTGTGGTGTTTGTTTTTTATTTTTGTCTTTGTCTCCGTGCCGTTGCTGTCCTTGTCCTTCAATAAGGTTGACTGCATTCAGCCAGTGCCAAAAGAGGAGCCCAGTCTCGCTACCAAATTCCAGTCCATCGGGGTTCAGGTAGAGGACGACTGGCGGTAAGTCGTATGGAGGTGGTGACTGCTTCTCCCCTCTCCTCTTCCTCCCTCTGCTCTCACCTCCCCTGTGCCTTCTCCTCCTGCTCTCTCTAACCCACTTCTCCTTGCTGAATTTCTAATAACCAAGCTGGGTTTGGGGTGTGGGCTGTGGCCCAGGAATGGGAGGCCGGGCAGGCAGGTGGGTGGGCAAATGAGCAGTTGCTCTGTGAGATGAATCAGCCCGTAGGGGGCATGGCTGGGCTGAGACATGAGCTACCCCAATGTTGGTGGTCTTCCCGGCCCCACTGCAGCAAACAGACAACCTTATGACCTTGTCCGTGTGTGTATATATGCGTGTGGGTGTGGGCGGGGCCAGGGCTGAGCAGAGAATGAGACGGGGGCTGTGGGACCCGCTTCAGGCGCATGGTGAGCAGATGATGCATCCGTTTCTCTGTCTCCCGTGTGTCCGGGTTTGGGTAGCCTCTGATCTCTGGCTCTCTTGGTGACTCTCATCTCTTCCTGTCCCCACCCCACTCCACCCCTGACCCACAGAAGCAGTGCCCCCTCTCACAGCATGTCCTCCCGACGGGACACCGACTCAGATACCCAGGATGCCAATGACTCAAGCTGTAAGTCATCTGAGAGAAGCCTTCCAGACTGTACCCCACACCCCAACTCAAACTCCATCAGCATCGATGCCGGCCCTTGGCAGGCCCCCAAGATTGCCCAGATCAAGTGCAACCTCTCCTATGGAGACAACAGCGACCCTGCCCTAGAGGCATCGTCACTGCCCCCACCCGACCCCTGGCTTGAGACCTCCTCCAGCTCCCCGGCAGAGCCAACACAATCAGGGGCCTGCCGCCGAGATGGCTACTGGTTCTTGAAGCTACTGCAGGCAGAAACAGAGCGGCTGGAAGGCTGGTGCTGTCAGATGGACAAGGAGACCAAAGAGAACAACCTCTCTGAAGAAGGTAGGTACTATAAGGACATTGTCCTGGGTGAGGGGAGAAGGGATGGACAGCTGGTTCTCCAGCTACTGACCAGACGGCCTCAAGCCTCCTAGTGGGAAGGGTCATTCAGGTTCTCTTCTTGCATCACCTGTGAACTCATCTTGTATTTTCTTTCTCCCCGCCTCCCTCCCCCCCCCCCCATCTACCCACCTACCTAGCCAAATCTTTTTCCAGAGAAGACTTATGGTAATAGCTGCCAGTTGAGTAGGCTGTGGGGTCAGTCACACCTGGGTTTGAATTCTAGCTCTTTTCTTACTAACGAAGTGACCTTGTTCAGGTTACTCTGAGCCTATTTACTTATGTTATGTAGAGCTAATCCTACTCTCTAGCTGCATAAGCACATTGTGAGGACTGAATGTGGCAATCATGTTAAGGACCCAACAAAGTGCTACTGTACCATAATTATTCCTTCAGCAGCTCTGTATTGAGCACCTACTGTGTGCTAAGCACAAAGGATCTGTGGGCCTCAATTGGGTTCGAGGAACTATGAGTCAGTGAGACAGAAGTCATCTACTTTTCCATATATACACATATACACACACACACACACTAGAGGCCCGGTGCACAAAAATTTGTGCACTCAGGGGGGTCTCTCAGCCTGGCCTGTGCCCTCTCAAAGTCTGGGACCCCTTGGGGGATGTCCACCTGCTGGCATGCCTGGCCAGCCTGGGTGAGGGGCTGAGGGCTGTTTGCAGGCTTGCCAAGCCCCCCAGTAGGGACCCTCACCCCAGGGGGGTGTGGCCAGCCTGGATGAGGGGCTGAGGGCTGTTTTCAGGCTTCCCACAGCCCCTGCAGGGTTTGGGTTCCTACTGGGGTGCCTGGCTGGAAACAGGTATCTGGGATTTATTTAACTTCTATAATTGAAACTTTGTTGCTTGGTGCCTGCTGGAAGCCTGGGTTGCCCCTGGCAACCCAAGGTCCCAGCCTGGCAAGTAACTGGGATTTATTTAACTTCTATAATTGAAACTTTGTAGCCTTGAGTAGACAGGGCCCTGGCTTCCTCCATTGCCCGTGGCAACTCCACCTCCATGGCTGCTGCCATCTTAGTTGAGTTAATTTGCATATTTGCTCCTGATTGGTTGGTGGGTGTGGCTTGTGGGTGTAACGGAGTGAGGGTTAATTTGCATATTACTCTCTTATTAGATTAGATACCATGCCTATTTCTAAGTATTCCCCTAAGAAATTAGTTCAAGAAAACTAGAAATATGTAGGGAGCCTAAATTCACAGGTGGATGATATATATAGGAGAGTGGTGGTTTAGAGGCAGACTCCTATGGGAAGCTCCAGGCCACAATGCCAGGAACCACACCTGTATTGGCCAAGTTCAGCCAAGGCTCCAGTCTACAGCTAGCCCCTTCTGCAGAAAGTCCAAGAAGACCAGGTCTGCAGGGTATTCACAGGGTCGGAACCAGCATCTCACTGACCCCTGATGGGATGGGACCTGAAGAAGCACCCTCTGATGACTCAAAGAGTGCTTCTGATGACATTGTTTTCATTGTCCTCTAGGCCAGTTCCTTTTTTTTTTTTTTTTTTTTAAGTAAAGCATTAGCATTCTTAATGTTTATATTGATTTTCAGAAAGAGATGTAGGGAGAGAGAGAGAGATAGAAACATCTATGAGAGAGAAACATCAAGCAACTGCCTCCAACACGCCCCCTACTGGGGGTCCAGCCTGCAAGCTGGGCATGTCTCCTGACTGGGAATTGAACCATTGACCTCTTGGTTGAGCCACATCAGCTGGGTCAGTTCCCACTGTGTGTGTGTGGGGGGGGGGGGGGACTGTTGTGAGGTATATACCTATTATTTTTACAGTAGTATTTTAAAACTTGAAATGGAGACAAGGATCAGTGAGAGCACTAAACGGCTAATAAGCCATCCAACCCACTGCCCTACCTTAGCCTTATCCATTGTCAGCCTCATCAGCTGCGCATTCTATATTTATATTTCCCTTCACATTTCTTTTTTTACTGTGATTACCTTTTATTTCAACTCTAAAATTCATTATCATTATATATTGATTTCCTGCTATAATAGATAAATATTTAGCTCTATCACCTCCACCTCCTGTCCTACCCTCCATATATTACATCACAGTTTTGGGTTAAATAACAATCAAATTTCTGTTTACTATGAGCATGTAAATGTTGTTCACTGCAGAGTCAAATAATATACTATGGTTTCTTTTTATTTTTTTAAATATATTTTTATTGATTTCAGAGAGGAAGGGAGAGGGAGAGATAGAAACATCAGTGATGAAAGGGAATCATTGATCTGCTGCCTCCTGCACGCCCCTCACTGGGGATCAAGCCCACAACCCAGGCATGTGCTCTTGGCTAGAATGGAACCTAGGACCCTTCAGTCCGCAGGCTGACGCTCTATCCACTGAGCAAAACTGGCTAGAGCTCTTTTCTTTTCTTACACATTTTGTTTTTCCTATAATGAATAGTTGCCCCATCTTTCTTATACACTTTATTTTCTAAACTCTTATTTGTAATTTCTTCACATGACCCACCAGATCTGCCAACCCTCCAGATGTGCACACATGATTTCCTATTTTCCCTGCTGTCCTCTCTCATCCTCTGCTCTGATCTGGCCAGGTTGCTTTCTGGGCCTGCTGCCTAGTTGCTGCCAATGACTTCCCTTTTGGTCTTGGGACTGCCCTTGGCCACTTTCCCATGATGGACACCATGCTTTTTGGACCACATGTTCTTTTGCTTCCCTGGCATCAATCAGTCCCTCATCTTACCTCACCTTCAACTGGAGGTAATTTTTGGAAACTGCCATATCTTTAATTCAAACCTCACACAGTTTGCTGGGTGTAGAGTTGAAATAAATAAATAAAAATTACACATAACTGTATTTATATGTATATAAAATTTATATATATAAATAAAGTAGAAAATAGTTTCCCTCAGAATCTTAAGGGCTGTATGTAATGTGTTAGCTTTCATTATTTGTAATGAAAAGTTCATTGCCATTCCAATTCTCAGTCCTTTGTATTTTTTTATCTTGGAAGCTATTAGGATCTTCACTCTATTTATCTTGTGAAGCTTCTCAGTGATGTGCTATGGAATGGGTCTTCTTCCACTTACTGTGCCAGAAACAAATAGGCCATTTCTATGTGGGGACTCAGGTATTCCATTATTTTTAAAAAATAATTTCCTCTCTTCCATTTGTTGTGTTTTCTCTCTATGAAATTCCTGTCACTCGGATGTTGGACCTGCTGGATTGATCCTCAGTCTCTGATCTTTTTCTCCTAGTATCTATTTTTTTACTCTTTATAGAAAGTTTTTTTTTCCACACTATAACAACTTGAGCTATGCCATAACATTCACTCTTTTGAAGTGTACAATTCAGTGGCAGTTAGTACACTCGCAGTGTTGTGCAACCATCACTGTGAAAAGAAACCCCATAACTATGCTTTGCATAATGTTTTCAAGGTTTATCCATGTTGTAGCATATGTCAGTACTTCATTCCTTATTACTGAGTAACATTCCATTTTATGGATATACTAGGGGCCCGGTGCACCAAAATTTGTGCACTCGGGGTGGAGGGAGTCCCTCAGCCCGGCCTGTGCCCTCTCACAGTCTGGGACCCTTCAGTGGATGTCCTATGATGGCCCCAGTCTGCCAGGCTCCTTTTGTGTGTGTGTGTGTGTGTGTGTGTGGCCACTGGGGACCTGCCCCCAGCTGCATCTGAGGCTCGGAGCAGTCCTCCTGTGTGTGTCTACCTGCTGGGGACCTGCCCCCAGGCACACCGTCAAGGCTTAGAGCAGGCACCCCCTCTATGTTGATCTCTCAGACTCTTGCCCTCCCCTGCATGTTGTTCTCTTTTTTGAGCTGTGGCCAGGGCTGGGTGCTGCCTGCCTCCCAAGCTTGCCTACTGCCCATCTTCCTCCAGCCACCAGAAAGCAGGGAAAACCCC
>PVJC01052866.1:0-10995 GCA_004026665.1 Murina feae
ATTCTGTAATCTCAAAAGATCGTTATATAGCTGAGATATTTATATACTTACTATATAAGTAAAACCTTTTGCTAGATCTTTGCTTTTCTGCTAGCCCATCTCAAGTTGATTACATTTACATTTTTTGTTATTTGAAAAGAAATTCTTTTTACCTCCAGGTTAGGTTTACTGATTATATTTGCTAAATTAGATTTCACTTCTGTGCAGTTTAGGGAAAGCTGATTCAGATATTCTCCTTTCAGAATCAAACCAAAACACCAATAAACCATGAATTTATTTCCAGAATGAGCTCAGAGAGTCCATTACAGTTTGCAGATACTTAAGAGGTTCTCCAATGGCTACTTGATTATTATGAACTAAAATTATAAAGGCGATCAGTAGCTGAATTCGGGGAGAGATTGGAATTCTAAGCATTTAGTAAGTGTATGAGATATGACACAATTGTCGTTACCCAAAACCTCTCTGCTAATTCTCTCCTGATGATTTCTGTACAAATTGCTTGTTTAATTTTTTTTAAAGCTAATGAAAGAAAAGCCAACAAATAAAATTTGCAAAAACATGAGGGGTGAAATAATGTTCAGCCTCCTTATTTAAATTGCAGACACGTTCTAGCTGATGATATGAGCCACAATTTGTTGAACAAAGCATTCTTATGCACCCCTGAGGGTAGACAGCAAGGTTATATGTATCAAAGTCCTTCAAAATATGCTTTGATGCAGTAATACTGTCCCTGAAAATTTATAAGAGAAAAAAATTAAAAACAGCCTCGCCAAAAAGTAGAGTAAAAGTTGAAATAAATTATGAGAAACTATAGATTATTGAGACAGTAAAAATCATGTGTATAGAGAATACTTAGAATATTTAATGACACAGAAAACTTAGACACTGTAATAAGTAGGGAGGCGGGGGGAAGAATGGCATCAAAATTATGGTTGTATTTCCCGGAATGCTGCTTATGAGATGTGAGATTCTCCATGGCCAAATTAGCCTGAGAAATGCTTAGCTAATCATAATTCAACAAGGTTACCCACTACAGGGCTTGTCTTCTTGAAGAGTCATTAGAACAGAAGATGGCTTGTAGTATTTCTCAAATTTATTTGACCCTGAAACTTTTTCTAAGTGCGGATTTGTTTCTTTCAGAACACTTAGTCCCATAGAACACAGTATGGAACGTGATAGCTTATAATTCAATCTCCATTTTTGTTTTACAAAACCTATGTGTTATGTGTTTTGCATGTATGCTTATGTATATTTGTGAACACATGCACAGAAGAATCTAAACCGGAGAACATATATGAAAAGAGTTGTCTCAGGGTTGTCAAATTACTGGTAATTTTCTTTTTTATACGAGTCTGAATCTCCCAAATTTTCTGCAAAAAAAAAAAAAAAAAAAAAAAAAAAGATCCAACATTGAAAAATTGTGTTGTTTTAAAATTCCCATAAAGTTAATAAAAACCACTGGTGAATAATGTTTCACTTTTAGGTTCAAAATGGGAGAAAAGTTGTGTAGAAAAGAAAGCCGAAGGGCGCAGGAGGGACCTTCTGGAGGGGAAGGACTGTCCTTGGCCTTGATGGTGGCAGTTCACTCTTGCGTACTGATCCCCAAACTCACTGCGTCGTATAGAGTAAATATGGACCCCCTTTTACATGTCAGTCGGACCTCAATAAAGTGGTTTCGAGGAAAAAATAAAACTCAAGCACTGACGTCAGATCTGAGTTCCGTGGGTGGTACATGATCTAAGCATGATCTAATCTCTGCCTCTTCCGCTTGCAAACGAAGGATACCGTTAATACCTCTCTCAGAGCTGTCGTCAGAATCACATCAGGTGCTGTGCAAAGGTGTCCAATGTGTGCTTGTAGATACGCAAAGACTGTTTCTATTGATATTTTTGCTGGCGATTACATGCACAGGGGTGTGCCTCTTCATATGAAGTTTACTGTGTGTGGGAATCAATGTTTTGGTTTCCTTGAGGCAGTGAATGTTTTTACTATGGAAATAGACTTGTGGAACAATGAATGAAATGTTCTTGTTTTTAAGCAAAACATGCGGTTTACTCCACTGAATTGGAAGGAAATGTTTTTAGACTAAATGTAAATGGTTTTCATTTCATTGTAAGTCCGAATTATTTTTCTCTCTTGGAATTTATTTTCTCTACCTGCTTTTGGTATTTGTCAAATGATTGTCATAAAGGCTTTACTTGCTGTGATCATTATCTGTGACTCAGACTGATAGGACTTTTTCTGCCCTCCCTCCCTCCTCCCCTCCTCCCCTGCAAAGATCCTCATTCGTGTGTTTTTTTAAAATTGAAGAATACTTCTTATGGGATCGTAGAATTTCTTATTGGGAACATTTTTCTTTTAAGATGCTACACGCGACCACTTTTAAATGGTAAGATTTTGGCACTGTAAACGATAAACTTTTACTGGTCAAGTATGTTTTCATACTCCTTTGATAGCTGGGGGTTTTGTTGTTGTTTTTTTACAATGGCTTTTTACTTCTGTTTGTTATATAGCAACTCTACAGAAAGAAGCCTGGGTTGGCCATCACCTTTGCAAAGCTGCCTCAAAATTTGGACAAAAACCGATACAAAGACGTGTTGCCTTGTGAGTTTCTGGCATGAACGCCTCCTCCCCCCACACACTGAGATAATGTTTCCCTTCCTAAAACAGCTTGTCTGGTATTCTGGACCGACTTTCAGTGTGTCTGTAAACACCACCGTCTTTATTGCCGCCATCTCAGACTGGGAACAGTTGGGGAATAGTGTTTATGCTAATGCGGCAAGGGCTGCAGATGGGGCTGGGAACTGAACCCTTGTGTGCTCGGTAAGATCAGAATAAGGCTGGGAATAATCGCTAAATGCCTTTTCTCCCCCCGCAGATGACACCACCCGAGTGTTACTGCAGGGAAATGAAGATTACATTAATGCGAGTTACGTGAACGTAAGTGAGGAACCGGGTAATAAGAAAGAGGATGCTAATGGCTGTAAGGAGGGCGATCATGGCTCCTGGGCGCTTTGCATTTGAAAAAGTGCTTTCCTGTTCACTCCCTGATTTCAGCCCAACAGCCCGGAGGGAGGGCAGAATAGTCTCATTTTAAATCATTTGAAAGTCACAAGGCTCACGGAAGGTGAGACCAAAACCTAGATTCTGTGTCTCTGACTCCGGGGTGCACATGCCTTCTGTCCTCAGCTGTGGGCAGCTAGGTGTTTTGGCTTTGGGTTAGGGTTTGTTTTGTTGTGGGTTTTATTTTTTATTTTTTGCCAGTGCTGTGTTTGTAACTTTCTGTGTTTTCCCCGTTATTACTGTACATACTGTCATCCAAAGTAAAAATAAAACCATCTCTGTGCATATAACCCAAAAAGAAAACGTAAAAGGTTCCGCATGCTGTGAGAAAAGCAGTCATTTTACTTTGAAAGTACACCTAGTTAACCTCTCTGAACCCCTGTGTCTTCACCTAAACCAAAGGGCAGCACATCTTTTCTGTCAAGGGCCAGAGAGTCAATATTTTGGCCTTTGCAAGTCAAGAGGCAAAATTGAGGGTATTACTTAGTTACTCACCCAACCATTTGAAATGCAGCCACGTAAAAACATAAAAATGCCGCTCTCAGCTTGCAAAACGCAGGTCACATTTGGCCCTCAGGCCATAGTTTGCCAACTTCGGGTGTAAATGAACAGATGACTTCTCAAGTTCAGGTCTCAACATATAGCAAAAGTATCAAGAGCTTTCCTTTAAAAAAAAAAATGGGTCTGGTCAGTGATTCCGTTTATTCCAAAGCATCCGTGGGATTCACTGATTCATTGACCCTCACTTTAACATTCCTCGTGTCTTAAAAGCAGAGCATCAGAAATGGCGGGGGCAACTTGACTTGGGGTCGTGAACAATTATAGAATTGTACACCTGAAACCTTCATAATTTTATTAACCAATGTCACCCCAATAAATTCAATTTAAAAACAAAGAAACGGTGGGGCAATAACACCACACAGTCCAATCTCTTTGAGGTACTGGGAGGTGGGGGGATACTGACACCAGGGTGGAGGAAGCCATTAACCCAAGCACCAACGAGAAACCATGAATTAGGTGCCTCCCATCCAAGAATGCATGAATCATGGTACTACTGCAAAGCTCAGCGGGTTCTGAGTTCTTTCATAGAAAGAATTCCGTTCAGCAGGACAGAAGTAAAAGCAGAGCAGGCTGGGGAAGACACTAGGAGAGCTGAAAACATGTCATTAACCGACTCCGGTGGTGACTTCGAGGGTGTGGATGTTCAACTAACTTGATTGTGGTAATCATTTCACAATGCATACGGGTATCAAACCATCATGTTGTACATCTTAAATAGATACACTTTTTATTTGTCAATTATACCCCATTAAAGCTGGTGGGAGGGGGCGGGGGGAGGTTGATCAACTTCATGACACAAGCCTGGGCAGCCATGCAGAAAGCTCGTGCAACAGTAGATGATGGTTATAAGCCTGTATAGTTTATGCTTCAAAGAAAAGTAAGTAGCCCTGACCGGTTTGGCTCAGCGAATAGTGTCGGCCTGCGGGCTGAAGGGTCCCAGGTTCGATTACGGTCAAGAGTATGTACCTTGGTTACAGGCACATCCCCAGTAGTGGGTGTGCAGGAGGCAGCTGATTGATGTTTTCCTCCCATCAATGTTTCTAACTATCACTCTCCTTTCCTCTCTGTAAAAATCAATAAAATCTGTTTTAAAAAATAAAAGAAAAGTAAGTAGAATTTGATAGAAAACTGTGTGTCAAGAAAAAAATGAGGATTTTTTTTAAGGACTTCAGTTCTATTTATTTTTTACATTCAGTATTATTTTGTATTAGTGTCAGGTGTATAGCACAGTGGTTACATAATCATATACTTGACAAAGTGCCCCCACCCCGATATTTCCAATACCCACCTGGTACCATATGTAGTTATTAGAGTATTATTGGGTATGTTCCCTGTGCTGTACTGTACATCCCTGTGACTATTCTGTAATGCCAGTCTATACTTCTCAATCCCTTCACCTTTTTCACCCAACCTCCCTCCCACTGGGCAACTATCAATCTAAACTGAGGATTGATATGTGTCCTTAAAAATACAGATGCCCAATATTGATTATATTTACGATTCAGCAGTGAAGGTCATTTCAACTCTCCCACCAGCTTGTGGGTACATTTCTAATGATCGTCTCCCGAGTATCACCGTTGTATCTTAAACATGGAATGCTAGCACCTTTGTCACGGAATTTTAAAAATAGCTTTTTGAAAGTTTTTCTTACTGGATAGAGACATTATTCTGGTGTGATGTCAGTTATCAACTAGCAGAGTTTAAGATCTGGTTTCCTTGTGGCAGTAACAGATTCTAATGCCTTATCACTCCCTTGCCAGATGGAAATTCCTGCTGCTGACCTAGTGAACAAGTACATTGCCGCTCAGGGACCCCTGCCACATACCTGTGCCCAGTTTTGGCAGGTCGTCTGGGATCAGAAGTTACCACTCATCGTCATGTTGACGACTCTTACAGAGCGAGGGCGGGTAAGTGGCTTGCTTTCCAATTCAGAGGTATGCATGTCACCACAGTGTGTTCTGTGGGACATGAATCTCAGAGCTGAAAAGGGTCTTAAATGTGGCCCAAGCTAGCCCCTACATGACCCATAAAGCTTCTGTAAGGAGCATCTGATGGACTTCTCTAATGATGGCAAGCTCAGCCCTCTGCCGCCCACACCCTGGCCTTCTCCAAGCTAAAGAACAATGGGACAGCCCCTCCCACTCAGCTCGGATCCGTTATTACAAGGCAGAGGCCCTTCCTCTTGCTTCAGCTCACCTGCCCAGAACCCCTGTACTGGCCTCACCCACCCAGGACAAGTGCTGGTCTTCAGGAGAGCAGTGTGGGTGCCAGGTTCACAGTGGAGGTAAAATGTAGGAGAAATGACAACCTCAACCAACCTCTGCTTGTATGGCAGCAAAACCCCTTGCAAAAGCAGGTAAGAAGGCCTTCATTAGGAGAGGGAGGGACACCGTACTGTGCTTACCAAGGCATACTTTCCATGGGAACAGATCTCTGATTATATAACGGAAATCAGCATGCAAGGGATACCGTATCGTGAATGCTCGAACTTGTGCCTACATCTGGATGGCTTCATTATGAAACGTTTATTCCGAAGCACATTCCAGAATCAAATCTAAATTAATTTTGAGCCACCTGCTTTGAATGGATCTGTGCCACTTCCTCCCAGGCCTTTTCTCGCTGCGTAGTTCAGAATGCCAAACTGGTCCACGCGCAAGTCAGTGCCCAGGATTGGGATGGGTAGTATGTGTGAGGAGACAAGTCTACGCTCTCACCTGAAACAGCAAAATAAGGACTCCCACTGATTGATAGCACCCCACAGATCACAAATGGCTGTTACGTGTGGTGTCCCAGGCAGAGCTCTCCCCACCTCTGCTAAGATCCTCCAGGGTCCATCTGCAGGTGTTCATCTCTGATATTTTAAAAATTCCTCCTCACAAAGAGCTGAAATCCGTGTTGCTTTGAACTGTTACCTCACCTGCTTTTCCCACCTGAAGATGCTGCGGTACTCTTTCCGGTGTCTGAAAGTCATCTTAAGATGACATGTTTAGCTCCCACCAAGCGTGTGGTCAGTGGACATTGTCTGGTCTTTGTCTCAAGCCCTTGAAACCTGCATACAGCAAGCATGCTGGAGAGGCTCTGGAGCCACACAGTCTGGGTCCAAAAAAGCTTCCTCTTGAGCAAGTGCCTACCCTCTCTGAGCCTCAGCTGTCCCTGCAGGAAATTGAGATGATATGGTGCTCCCCTTGTAGGGTTGATGAAGATGGAGACAATATGTACAAGAAGCTTAGAGCACTTCATGTTGCATATGTCCAACAAATGTTAAGGCATTGGTGTTGTGTTTGTGAGTGTGTGTGACAGTGTGTGTCTGTGCGCATGTGTGTGTGTGAGATCATCATCATCCTTGCTGGGAGGACTCAGCCATCAGCTCTGGCCTTCAGAGTGCTCCCTGGGGTTTTTCTCATTCTTTGTGTTAGCTATCACTCTCAGCTGCTTATCACAATTTTGATAAAAACCTCCTCTCTTCTCATCGACACTGTTTAAAAAAATGTGTAGAAACCTGCATGTCAGAGGCATTGAGGGCACTCTTTGGGGAGCAGTTGTTAATTCTCCCAGCTCTGCCCCTGTTATTTCTCCCTCTTCTCTACTGAGGGATGGCCTGTCTGAGGTTTTGTCTAAAAGTCTCATTTTTTAAAATATTTTTAGTTTTTGCTTATATTTTGTTTTTGGCCGTTTTTTTGTGTGTGATTTTTCTAATCTGGTTTTTGAATAGGAAATGAAGTTACAGGGACTTTTTTAAAATATATTTTATTGATTTTAGAGAGGAAGGGAGAGGGAGAGAGAGAGATAGAAACATCAATGATGAGAGAGAATCATTGATCAGCTGCCTCCTGCATGGCCCCTACTGGGGATTGAACCCACAACCCAGGCATGTGCCCTTGGCCGGAATCGAACCCTTCAGTCCACAGGCCAACACTCTGTCCATTGAGCTAAACCAGCTAGGGCGTTACAGGGACATTTTTTGTTTGTTTGTTTTTCTGGAGTGCTTGCTACCATCCTGTTCTGTGGTGTGGTGAACAAGAATGCAGACTAAGGGCCATGTGTCCTAAATTCAAGTCTCAGCTCTACCTACCTGAGTAACTTTGGAATGCTGTAAAACTTCGGTGGGAATGGAATAATGGTACCGATTATGTTGTGAGATTATGGGGAAATTGAATGAGTTAAAACAGATAGCCTTCTTGGTACACAAGAAGTATAACAGATAGGTTAGCAGTGGTAGTAGTTTGAGTGCCACCTTAACAATTACTGCCAGGATTGGAGTATATTTATTTTGCTGTAGTATTATTTTTCTTTAAATTGACTCACCTATTTTTTTTCTTATTTAATAAGTTTCCTTTGGAAGATACACATTTTTTAAATTTTGTAATTTAAGTAAAGTTGGTATACATTCTTATGTTGGTTATATTAGTTTTAGGTGTACAATAACGTCATTTGACGTTTTTATACCTTACAACATGATCACCCTCAGTTCTAGTATTATATGTTACCATCTGTCTTATTACGATATATGTCAACTATATTCCCCTTCCCAAAAAGATACATCTTAAATGGAAGTTCAGTATCACCTGCCATAAGGTATGTGTAAAAATACAAAGAGGTCATGTGAAAGCTATTCTGGACCCAAATTGAGACTCTCTATGGCACCATGAACAAAACCCATCCCACCGCGTGGTTCTATGGCTGTTAAATACAGACCTACCTCCTCCTAATTGACCTGCAGGCATCCCATGCTTTGCAGGCCCTGATCTGAAGCCACTCTGGTATTGATAGATGACAGACATCACGTTCATTGCCTTTGTCCTTTCCAAAATCTACCAGTCCCCCCATTTGGAAACGACGCTCTGTTTGCCGGACTGTTCTGTTACTTCTGGGTGCCTAGATGCTCCAGGTTTCCTCAGGAACTGTCTGTGGCGGCTCCCTTCTTCTGTCTCGTAAGTTCTTTCAGTCCATGATGCAGTTCTTCAGAGCCAACCCCTGAGCCCATGCAGGGTGGGGCGCCATCTGCAATGTTGGCCTCTCCTTCCCGGCTGTAAGGCCATTCTTCTCTACAGAGAAAAGAGAGCTCCAGCAGGCATGGCTCGTGACAGATGATCTGCCCTGAGAGCACTCCCTTCTCTGCCTTGTTCTGCTGGTTCCAACTGAAAAGTCGGAAAAGATTCTTTCTCCCATCCCAGAGGCCTCACTTCCTCTGGCTGCCCTGCAGGTCCTGGCCCTCCTGCTCCATCCTGATTCCAACCCCTTCCTCTCCATTGTTGGTGACCAGCCGGGTTTCTTTGTTTCCCAGCCCTTTCTTCCTAACTGAACCTATTCCGGCTCTATCCTGCCTGAGAGATTCCCATCTCCCATGAGTCATAGCGTTCCCTTCACAGTCTCAGGCCCTGGGAACTCACCCCTCTTGTTTATCGATTGTTAGAAACCTGTTCTTCTAAAATCCAGGCTGCGTGTCTCCTCCCTCTCCTGTTACAAGCTCTCAGTGATAGGAACCCTTCATCCTGGGGCCCTCGTCGCCCTCCTCAGGTCCTCACCACTGCCCAGCAGCTGGTTCTTCCTGGAGCCAGGAGTCGGTCACTGCAGGGGAAGTGACACTTTCAGCATGTCCCATGTGTTTTCTCCAGGTTATGCACTTAGTAGAGGGGGACTCCCTGCAGGCCTGTGGCTGGCTGAGTCCCCCATCACACTGTGCAGCACATCACACTGTGCAGCCCTGAAGCCCTGATTCACCCGGTGGTCTGGGAGATGCTTCCCAACAGGATCGCTGAGTTCCCCCTTTTTCTTTCCTGCCCCAAATGTTTCTCTTGGTGTGCTCCCCTCAGGTTCATGCTTTCTTCATAAAAGGAAATACAGAGCTCTAGAGGTACAGCTTTTCAATGGAAAAAGTCATTTCTCCTTCCATTACGGATATTTCGGGGGGCGGAGGGGGAGACTTTTTACATTTGTGTGTGCCCCATTTATGTGTGTCATCTCACACCAGTTGATTCCCTCTCTGAGCTTCAGTTTATTCATATGCAAAATAGAGCCAATGATAGTACCTTACCTACCTCGTAGGATTGTTTTGAGACCGAGGTAGAATAATGCCCATAAAAAGCACCGTTTTTTGCCCTAGCTGATGTGGTTCGGTGGATAGAGAAATCTGTGAACTGAGGGTCCTGGGTTCAATTCCGGTCAAGGGCACATGCCCAGGTTGCGAGCTTGATCTCCAGTAGGGGGCATGCAGGAGGCAGCCGATCAATGGTTCTCTCTCATCATTGATGTTTCTTTCTCTCTCCCTCTCCCTTCCTCTCTGAAATCAATAAAAGTACATATATATGTGTGTGTGTGTGTGTATGTGTGTGTGTGTGTATATATATGTATATGTATATGTATATGTACTTAAAGCACCATTTAGTGCTTACATACACTGTTCAAACACTAGGATCTCTCCCCCCAGCAGCAGCATTCATGAGGAAACTGCAGCTGGAAGAAGTGGAGTAACTTGGTGAGGATCACACAGTTGATTAGTGGGACTTACTGACCAGGATTGAAACTCAAGATTTCCACAAACTTCTTACTCTTCCCACTATACCTCCAGGGCTTTCAGATCCAAATAGACCTCAGATCTAAATCGGATCAAGAGGTAAAGAGAGAGGCCAGTTCAGGGCAGATTCACTGGGAGTCTCTCGAAATAGAGATGTGGCTCTGCTCTGCCTTGCACGGGCTGATCCGTTCAGAAGCTGTCTTCCCACCAGGCCTACGGGCAGAGCTCCACGCCCCCTCGCAGAAGAGGAGATGTAGGCTGGTGGGTGTCAGCTCTGCCGCAGGTTCTACGGACAGCAGCCCCTTCCCGTCTAAGGAAAGCCGGGCAGTGACTGTTAGCCACATACCCAGGTTAAGGTTTACAAGTGAATTCTCAGCTGTGACTTCCCAGCAGCATGCTTTAATTTCAAAGCATTAGGTTCAAACTGTGGCATTAGAAAACAAGAATAGAAAAGCTGCGTCCAGACAAATTATGCGCATTCGTTGGCCTACCCTCTTTCAGCTGCAAACAGATGTAATTTGTACATTTGATGCAACTGTGTGCCTGGAGAAGAAGCATTTTTTCAGTGAGTCAGAATTTGACTGACAGAACTGTGATGAGGGAGACCACTTGGCCGTGAGTTTTGCTTTGAAGCCAGGGCAGGAGTATGATATCTATGGGGCAAGCTTCAGGATTTGGAGGGGGAAATTAAAACGGGGAGGGTCATGGGGTCAGTCAGCCTGCAGATAAGCCACAGCAGCCCTAAGACCTCAGTCCCGCTGAGCCTGGGATCTCCGTCTGTGCTCTGGGAGTGTCGGCTCCGTGGGAGTCCTGTGTGGAAGCCTGAGCAGGCCTAGGGGCTGTTGCCCGGGTGCAGA
>PVJC01052867.1:0-11006 GCA_004026665.1 Murina feae
TTTTAACACTGTTGACTTTTTTCTGAATCATTGATTACATTGATGCTTGCAAAATAATGATTTTCTAGTTCTGATATTCTTCACACACATATTAACTGGCATTCTTCTCTAAGGAAGAGTTTCTACCCTCCTTTTTTCATTATCATTGTGGGCTCATGGATTATTCTTTTATTCAGTGGGGTAAGACCCATTATTGTTATATTTCTTTTGAAGCCTCAAATTTATTAACTGTTAGCCAGCAGGAACTCATTCAGTCTGGTTTTTATATCTTTTTGACATATCTCATAATTTTTAGAGTTCTTATTTGCTTTCTGGCATAACAAATGTTCCATTCTTACCTTATGCTTCCTCTACCTTATACTAGGAAATAGCTATTTCTCCATATAGGATGTGTTCTGTGTTACTGGGTGAAAGTCATTGCTTCTATAGAGGCTCTTTTCATTGGACAGAACAAGGAAATACTTAAAAACAAAAAAACAAAAAACCACACTAATATTTGTAATCCCAATCCAGTACCAAAGGGTTCTTCTCTTCAGGGTTTTTCTTTCCTCCTGTTGCGTATTTGGATTTCTCTTCTCCCACAGTGAGGATCCTGGTTAAGAATAACATCAATATATGTTCACTCATTTCTGTCCCACAGTGTAATGACATAATATTGGAATTGCCACACGAACACCACTGCCAACAATAAGCACAATAAGTAACGAAAGTTTGAGATTTCTATGCAATTTTGTCCGTATAATATATCTCAGTGAGGGTATGTAAGACTACTATGCTCGTAAGTTATTTAATTAATTATATTTTTTATGTCACCAATTTGATAAACACTTAGGTTCATTTGTTTTTGCTTATATTCTAGCTGCCACCTTTATTTAATTTCGTTTCTTTTTTAGTATAGTAAAACAGTAAAACGCTTAACAGTCAAAACTATATAAAAAGATATTCTTTAAAGTCTTACTCCCTTGTTTCCTATATTTAATATAGGCATTTAGTTCTATAAAATTTTATCTAAACACTATTTTGTATCCTACTAATTTCTGATATGTTGTATTTTTATTTTCATTTAGTTCAAAATAGTTTCTAATTTCTTTTGAGCCTACTTTCATCCATAGGATATTTAGATGTATTCTTGGATTGCCATAGTTGGGATTTAGAGCTATCTTTCTGTTACTCATTTCTAGCTTAATTAAATTATGTTATATACTAGAGGCCTGGTGCACAAAAATATGTGCACTTGGGGGAGAGTCCCTCAGCCCAGCCTGTGCCCTCTCACGATCTGGGACACTTTGGGGGACCCACCTGCTGGCTTAGGCCTACTCCCCGGAGGATCAGGCCTGAGCTGGCAGTCAGACATCCCTCTGGCAGCCCAGGAGTCCTTGGGGGATCTCCACTTGCCAGCGGGGAGCAGGCCTAAACTGCAGTTGGACATCCTTAGCACTGCTGAGGTGGCAGGAGAGGCTCCCGCCATCATCGCTATGCTGGCAGCCATCAGCCTGGCTTGTGACTGAGCAGAGCTCCCCCTGTGGGAGCGCACTGCCCATCAGGGACAGCTCCTGCATTGAACATCTGCCCCCTGGTGGTCAGTGTCTGTCATAGTGACCAGTCATTCCCATTTGTTCTGCTGTTAGGTTCAATTTGCATATATTGCCCTTTTATTATATAGGATGGTTGTATGTTATTTTAGTTATTTTAATTCTTTTAAATTTATTAAGGCTTATTTTGGCAAATGTTTCATGTACACTTGAAACATATGGTTGGTTGGAATAATGTGTTTTTGAATGAAAAGGGAAAATGTTTTAACATTTTTTTAAGATTAAACCCTAAGTTCTAATTACTTTGTCGTCAGTGGTCATTGGGGTAACAGAAAAGGAGATGGGGATTCTGAACACTTGGTTCTAGATAGGCCTGCTTTTCACTAACTATATTTTTTCAAATAAATCCTTTTGGGCTTTTGTTTTCCGTATCGATGGATTTGATTTTGTGGAAGCCTTCTTTTCTTTAGAATAGATACATTACATTTTATAGCATAGATTGAAAAACTATTATGTTTACTCTTCTTAGTTATTATAACATTATTTTCTTTACTTTTTTTAAAACTCAGTTTGAATAGTATAGTCTCAGGGATTATGTGCGAATTTAGGACTCCATAAAATTTCAATTTATTGCAGAATCTTCCAGTTGCAGATATCAAGGTGGGTAGCAGTTTACATTTCTAGATAAAGTTTATTTTTTGGAAGAGGATCAGTATTTTCCCAGTGGTTGTATGTCACTGCAATAAAATGATAATTGGGGCTTGTGTTGACTTAAGGGGTATAAGCATGATAGTGAAAGGTGCATAAAGCCTAGGCATCATAAGAAGTATGTTGTAAAATTGGCAATTGACAAGAACTGTGAGAAATTTAGAAATACTTTCAGGTTTGTGGAAATGATGAAGAAAATGTTGAGAGGATAACTTTATAAAGGTGTAATTGTATAGTGAAAAGGATTAAAAAATGCATGAAGTTGTATTGAAACTTACACTTGCATTGTTTTAACAACTGGGACAATCAGGTATTTTAAAATAATATGAATTTACTTTTCACCTTTGTTGGTAGTGTCTATGAGAATGTCATCAAAACATTGAGGGATTCCTTTCAAATTATTGGAGGTATTGTATAAGCATTCCTTTGCAATTTTATAACAATCAGGCAAGATGCTTGAGAATATAAATACTGAATGCTGTGCCTTCTTTGTTAAGGAAATAGAAATGCAACATGAGATTTTTAAGGTAAACATTTACATCTTTTAAAAATTATTATGGTAAGAGGTTTTTTTGACATTTGAAAGGTATGATAGGGTTGAGTTCTATATAAGGTGGAGATAAACTCTCACTTTGCATTGGATTAATTTGTGAGATACTATAATCTGGTCAAGTTGAATGGATGATGGGGAATTTGAGAGATGGTTTCCACTGCTTTGTTCCAGATAATTCAAGATCTGACATCTATGTAACTACTTAGGACTTTTGACTAGCTGAGACTGCTTTTTAAAATATTCTTTACTAGCCTAGTTTTAACTTTTTTACTTCCACAATTGAATAGAATAATCTCAGAGATTATGTAAGATTTTAGGATTTAGAAAACAACAACAAAATAGCAGTATCCTAGGAAAGTATATCATTAGTACTATTTTAAGATGCTAGATTTTTAAATAATGGTTATAATTCACGAACATGCTTTCTTACATTTATTGCTTGAATGAACAATGTGCAGTTGCTGAATTTATTGTTCATTTTTTGATTTGGGGAAGGACTGTTTATCCTTACCTTCCTCTCTGGGATCTTAAGTATTACTAGAAATTTTAAAGTTAGATAATTGTCTCAATAAATCTGTGCCTAGTGTTGTAGACTCTGTAGATTTTGGATAGGATCTGTTGGCGCTCACCTTCATACTGGACCCTAAGGAGATGATTCTGGTCCTACTCCTAGTATTTGTCTGTGTGGTCTTGCTGAGATATTTGATCTCTGAGGAGGTCTCTCTTAGGTTTACCAAGTTGATCTTTCTCTTTTAGGAAGATAAAACAAACTTCTCTTTGGGGGCAGTCCCCTTTTTGTTCTAAGGTGCCTTTCAAATTAACCATTGTGTTCACAGCACAAGTTGTCCAAAGTGGGAACATTTGTGTTCATATCACAAGTTGTCCAAAGTGGAACAAAGTAAGTAAGCATTCTTGATGAAAATATACCATTTAGAAAGATAATTATTGAAATTAGAAGAAGCAGGCTTCTGTTTGGCTTGGGGACTGGGGGTGGAGGAGGTTGGGGTGGGGGTTAGACTGATTAAAAATGTCTCTTTTGTGAAAGTGTTGCTTGTACACCTTATGGATCAGAATTTCAAAGCATTGGTTGGCTGCCTTCAAGTAGAAACCTGACAGCAGTTCCTGGCCAATTGAAGGTTTAGAGAGATCTTTAACAGACCAGGATCTTAGAGATAAAACAACCCAAGACCGAGGAAAGTTATTGTGAGGTTTTGATGAATTGTTTAAAGTTTGTCCAAAGGATGCTGAGCTCTGGGAATTGTCAGGGAACTGGCTTTTTGGGGCCTATGCCATGCTGTTCCTCTGACCTGTGTCCTAAAGGCTCATATAACAAAAATGTCTCACAGCTCAAGACACATAGGTTGTAATGAGGCAGTTTTCCATTAGGATAAAAGTTTTCAAATCTTACCAAATAATGTGTTATTTAATTTAGAGAATGGAAAATAAATTGGTTAGTTAAATAAATAATTTTTAGGTAAATATAACAGATAAAATGGGACAAAAGGAATATAGATATTTATATTTTGAATAAAGAAGATGCTATTTTAAATATAAACCTAAACATTTTTTAGATATATGAGAATGTTTATTTGCCAGGTTTTTCTTCAAAAGGTTATTGGGGTGAGGGGGAGAGATTAGGGAAATTTATATGCATGTGTGCATAGCCCATGGACACAGACGATAGATACTGTTGTGAAGGCTTGGGAGGAGCAGGTGCCGGGAGGAGAGGATCAGTGTTTGGGAGATGTAGCCTATTTTGTGTGTGGCATCATTTTCACTGAGGTTTAGGAGTCCATTGTATGAATATACTAGTTTATTTCTCCCTTCTGCTGATAGACATTTGGATTATATTCAGTTCTGGGCCCCTTAATAATGCCGCTATACTAAATCTTGTATATATCATTTTGAGCACATATGTACACACTAGAGGCCCAGTACATGAAATTTGTGCATGGGTAGGGTCCCTAGGCCTGGCTGGCAATCAGAGCCAATCTGTGGGGCCCCTGCCGTCAACTCCCCAGCCCCACCGTTGCTGCTGCTAGTTGCCTCCCTCTGGGGGTAACCAGCAGGGTGATTGGGGGGGTGGGGGGTGGGGAAGATGGGCACTGCCACCTGCCTTGGCTGGCCTAGGACCTGTGGGCTGGGAGCAGCACCTGTGTTGAGCATCTGCCCCCTGGTGGTCAGTGCACTTCATAGCCACTAGTCGTTCCTCTGTTTGGTCATTCTGCTGTTTGGTTGATTTGCATATTAGGTTTTTATTATGTAGGATAACTATTGATTGTATACCTGGGAATAATATAACTTAGTCATTAGCTATATGTATTTTCACCATTAGTAGATACTTCAAAATAGTTTTCTGTACTGGTTATACCAATTTACACTTCTACCTGCAGGCAGGAGAATGCCAGCTGCTGCACAATCTCACTTATATGTGGTATTCTGTTATTTTTTTAATTAAAAATTAAGTCATTTTGGTAGGTAATAGTATCTAATTGTGTTTTTTTTTAATTTTCCTAATGACTAGTGACATTGAACATCTTGTCAATATGTTTATTGGGTTTTGAAGTTACCTTTTGTGAATTTTTGTTTGGTCTTTAGCCTATCTTAAAAATTGGATTGTCTTTATCGTGGTGTAATATAAGGTTGTTTAAAAAATATTTTGTATCTGAGTCCTTCGTTGAACATGTGCATTGATATTTTTTCCTACTCTAGCTTTCATTTTCACTTTTTAAAGAACAACTTTTAATGCTAATGAAGTCCAGTTTTTTTGTTTTGATCTCTCTGTTTTAAAAATCGTGTGCTAACCTCAAAGTCATGATATTTTCCTGTCATCCTATAGAAACTTGTATTGTTTTAAACTATTGTTTAGGTCTCTAGTATACTTTTTCTTTCCCCCTTTTCCCTGGTTTGTGGATATGGATGTCATTCATTTGATCAATTTTGGTTTTAGCAGTGGTAATGATAGAAAATCTTATTGGTATGATTTACTCATAAGAAAACCTTTCTATTTTTATGTATGGAAGTATTTTGAATATGGTAACATTTTATGTTAGTTAAGATAGATGATTTTTTTATTCTGAAGTATCTTGAAAAGGACTCTAAAGCCCTAACTGGTTTGGTTCAGTGGATAGAGTGTTGGCCTGTGGACTGAAGATCTCCAGGTTTGATTCCAGTCAAGGGCATGTACCTTGGTTGCAAGCATATCCTTAGTAGGCAGCTGATCAATGTTTCTCTCTCATTGATGTTTCTAGTCTTCTCCCTTCCTTTCTGTAAAAAAATCCATGAGATATATTTTAAAAAAAGACAAGGACTCTAAAAACATCTGTTTTATTTTTCTGACTTCAAAAGAGGTAATCAGTTTTACCTCTTACTATGTCATGTTCTGTTTTATTTATTTTGTTGTTGAGGAGTCCACAGCATGGTGCCTTAAAGACACCGGGTTGTGTAGTCAAAGGCAGCTAGCTGCTATATGTAAGCAGATGACTTAATCTCTATAAGGCTTGGCTTTTTGCCTATAAAATGGGGAGTAAATGAAGTGTTTTAAAAAATGTGTATAGATATTTTTTCAAGGTCTGAGCAATGTGTCTGACAAAGAATAAGAGCTCTATAATATGTAGTGCTTTTATTCATGAATTTTTGAACTTTATTTTGAAGGTTATTTTGACTTGATACTTGACTGAGAGGATATATACTATGTTTATAATAAAATTATTAGATACAGCTAACTTTTGTAAATAGTAAAGTTAATTTGTCATTTTATATATCTCTCTTTATTGTGATTAAAATCTTTTAATTTTTTAGTACTCACATAGGATGGATTTTAAAATGTTTGCTTAATTTAATTTTTAAATAAGAATACTTTGTAAAATATCTTCCCAAGGCATTGATTGGCTCTACTTTAACTCTATAGATGCTAATTAGGTGGTAACTATATAACCAGAATGTAGAGTATAACACTGTATACTGATGGCCAAGAAGAATTTAATA
Organism: Murina feae; assembly: GCA_004026665.1. Taxonomy (NCBI): domain Eukaryota; kingdom Metazoa; phylum Chordata; class Mammalia; order Chiroptera; family Vespertilionidae; genus Murina; species Murina feae. The sequence continues at coordinate 6,781 of PVJC01052867.1, forward strand.
TATGGATGCATCTCTAAGACATTGTTCCTAGCATGCTTGGACTGTAATTTTTAAAATATGATTTATTATAGAGCTCACTCTTTTTGTAATCTAGTAAATTCTGCCAATATCTTAATAATTTTTTAGCTTTTCCATATCACATATAAAATTTCAGTAATATATAAAACTAGTAAAGATGTTTTATATTAAAAAATGTGCCAAAGTTTCAACATTAATCTGGGTTGTAAAGTGTAGAAAGACAAATTGTTCTTATAAATGGTATTCTAGGGTAAACTTTATAGAGTAGGGTTAACTTCTGAAGTTGAAAAATTATTTCTTCTTATTTCTTATTTAGGGAGTCTAAATCATCAGTGGGATTTTTAAAAGGCTATTTAAATATTTGGTAAGTACATACTTTTTATATTAAATAGTGCATGTTACTTAAGTTTACATATCTGTAACATTAATGAGATTGTAGTCACTATAAATAACAGTTATAATACATATTTTTTAAATTTTTACCTGATATCTCTTTAGATTTATTCTACTCTCCTTCTGACTCTTTCTACACATTGCATTCTTTGGTGGGCAAGCTCAGTATTAAAGGAATTCAGAAAAAGAAATGTGAATTAAACAGGATCTTTCCTGCCAAGATCTTTGTAACTGTTTTCTATTAGCGGTTGATACTAGTACAAATTTCTTCTTTAGCCATCCATTACTTGAGTCCTCTTTACATTAGGTCCTTTTCATCACAATAAGACAACATGAAGACTAGTACTCTGGTCAGGCCCTATCTGGGCTAGTCCAGTTTCTTTTTAATAACATTATAATATGAAAAATTTGTTAGGTATCTGTAGTCAAGAATTTAAAAAACTTACAATTTTATTAGGTAAGGTTTTAACCTTTTTATATTTGAGTAAATGTAGGAGATTTAATCTCAATATGTTTACTTCGACTATACAGTATTTATATAGATACTAGGGGCCCGGTGCACAAAAATTTGTGCACTCGGGGTGAGTCCCTCAGCCCGGCCTATGTCCTCTTGCAGTCTGGGACCCCTTGGAAGATGTCCACCTGCTGGCATGCCTGGCCAGCCTGAGTTGAAGGGCTGATTGCTGTTTGCAGCCTGGCCAAGCCCCCAGTGGAGACCCTCACCCCATGGGGGTGTGGCCAGCCAGGGGGAGGGGTTGAGGGCCGTTTTCAGGCTGCCCACAGTCCCTTCAAGGATTGGGTCCCTACAGGGGAGCCTGGCCAGCCTGGGTGAGGGGCTGAGGGCTCTTTTCAGGCTGCCCACAGCTCCCATTGACCCAATGTCCAACAAGGCTGGCTGGAATCAGGTTTCTGAGGTTTATTTATCTTCTGTAATTGAAACTTTGTTGCCTAGAGCAGAGGTCTAGGCAGGCCATGAAGCCTCCTGTTTGCTCTAGCTCCATGGCTGCCGGCTGCCATCTTGGCTACATTAATTTGCATACAGTCGCTCTTACTGGCTGGTGGGCATGGCTTGGGTGGTGGGCGTGGCTTAGGTGTCTTGGAGTGATGTTTAATTTGTATATTACTCTTTTATTAGATAAGATAACAATGCCTTGGTTAATAATTGTTAAAATTATTAAATAATGGGGGTAAGTACTGAGGCATTGATTAATCAAATGTTGTAATAAAAATTTTTGATTGTTTTAATGTAAAAATACTTTAAGGATGAATATAACCTGTTTGATTAGCTAAAGGAAATTTCCTAGCTACATGAAGAAATGTTTAATAAAAAACATTAATTTCTTTTATTATTCTTTTTAATGTGTTTGAAGCAAATATTCAACCAAATGATGTTTCTAAAATTCTATAATAATCATAATTAATGCTTAAATATTCAACAATTATATTACTCTATTTATTGTATAACTAGAGGCCCAGTGCACGACATTTGTGCACTCAGGGGTGAGGGATCCTTCAGCCCAGTCTGCACCCTTTCACGGTCTCAGAGCCCTCGGGGGATGTCTTACTGATGGTAGGCCTAAGGTGGCAGTTGACATCCTTAGCTCTGCTGCAGAGGCGGGAGAGGCTTCCACCACCGCCCATGCTTTTGCCAGGTATCAGCCAGGCTTCTGGTTAAGTGTCACTCCCCCGGTGGGAGTGCACTGACCACCAGCTCTTGCATTGAGTGTCTGCCACCTGGTGGTCAGTGAGTGTCATAGTGACCGCTCATTCTGCTGTTCAGTTGATTTGCATATTACCCTTTTATTATATAGTAGGATGAATGTAATATTTTTAGGAGCAAATGATATTACAAGAATTTTTTAAATAAATTTTTATTACTTTAAAATGTGGTAACTGATATCTGGAGATTGTATTAAATAGAAAAGAGTAATTTACTGACATTTCCCCCCCTCATTGATATATGTATTTGAATTTGTCTGAGGGAAGTAATCATCTTTGCATTACATATATTTATGACATACTAGCGGCCCAGTGCATGAATTTGTGCACCTTGAAAGGAATTGTGGGCTGTGAGGCTGGGGTGGGCACAGGGGCAGTCTTGGCCCATCCTCCATGTGCCTGCCTGGCCCCTCCTGCCATGGGCCCTGATCCCCTTTCTGCCGGCAGGCCTACTCCTGCTGCTGCTTCCATACGCTGATGGCACTGGCCCCACTCTCACCTGCTGATGGCACAGATGGTCTGGTGCCAGTAGCGGGTGGAGCAGGGCCATCAGCAACAGTGGGTTCGAGAGATGGCTACTGGCCCCAGTCACCCCTCAGGAGCAGAGGGAGGTGGAGAAGCCCTGAGGGGCAATCAGGACCGGCAGCCACCGCTCACACCCACTGATGGCGCCCAGCAATTGGAGATGGTGCCAGGTGTGAGTGGTGGCTCTGGTGCTGGCAGCTGGTGTGAGCAAGGCTGGTGCCAGCAGTAGGTGCAAGCACTGGGTAAGCCCGCTGCATGCAGGAGCAAAAAATTTTCAGTAACCACTAGAGGCTCACCCCAATGACAGTGACTGGTGCCCCGCCTTGGTCTAGCACTCCCTCTCACCTGCTCTACTATCCCCCCACAGCTGACGCTCACCATGTTCCACACTCTGCCATCTGCTGCCGATGCCCGCCATGTTCCACGTGTACCCCCTGATGGTCAGTGCATGTCATAGCGACCATTTGTTCTGTTGTTCCACTGTTTGCTCTATTTGCATATTAGGGATATATATATACATATATATATATATATCCTATATAATAAAATTGTAATATGCAAATTGATAATCCCTTTGGGACGCCTAAGCCACGCCCACCAGCCAATCAGAGCGACTGTATGCAAATTAACCCAGCCAACATGGAGACCGGCACTCAGGGAGCTGAGTAAACATGGCTTCTCTCGGCTTCTTCTCAACATATTTGCAACATTGTTTCAATCCTAGAAGTATCAGAAGCTGAAGCAAACAGCAGGTGGGGCCTGACTTCTAAGGGAAACATTGTTTCATTATAGAAGCCAGAGCTGAAGCAGAGAGGAGGTTTCGTTAACTGCCTAGGCCCCGGCTTAAAGGAACAGTGTATCAATTATAGAAGATAAACAAACTGCAGAAACCTGCTTCCAGCCAGCCTTGCTGGGACATTGGGTCAATGGGAGCTGTGGGCAGCCTGAAAGCCTGAAAGCCATCAGCCCCTTACCCAGGCTGGCCAGGTACCCCAGTAGGGACCCAAAACCTGAAGGGACTGTGGGCAGCCTGAAAGTATCCCTCACACTCGCACCTAGGCTGGCCACACCCCAGTGGGGTGAGCGACACCACTGGGAGGCTTGGCCAGCCTACAGACAGCCATCAGCCCCTCACCCAGGCTGGCCAGGTAGCCCAGTGGGGGTCCAAAACATGAAGGGACTGTGGGCAGCCTGAAAGCCTGAAAGTGCCCCTCAGACCCACACCCAGGCTGGCCACACCCCAATGGGGTGAGGGACCCCATTTGGAGGCTTGACCAGCCTGCATACAGCCATCAACCCCTCACCCAGGCTGGCCAGGTACCCCAGTAGGGACCCAAAACCTGAAGGGACTGTGGGCAGCCTGAAATGGCCCTCAGCCCGTCACCCTGGCTGGCCACACCCCAATGGGGTGAGGATCCACACTGAGGGGCTTGGTCAGCCTGTAAACAGCCATCAGCCCCTCACCCAGGCTGACCAGGCATACCAGCAGGTGGACATCCCCAGAGGGGTCCCAGACTGTGAGAGGGCACAGGGCCCCTAGTATGTACACACACACACACACACACACACAC
>PVJC01052868.1:0-11004 GCA_004026665.1 Murina feae
CTCCACCCCGAGTGCACAAATTTTTGTGCACCGGGCCCCTAGTACATATATAAATACACATATATATGTATACACATATATATGTATATATGTATATGTATATACATATATAAATATTTAATGTGTATTGATATTGAAAATGTCAGTTATTCTTAGATTGAATTTCATAAACTCAATCCAAAAGTCAGTGATAAATCAGGCAGGTTTTTTGGAAGAACTTGGAAAACTTCCACTTACTAGTATATGTAAGGTCTGGGGGCTGGGCAGACAGGGACCTTCAAGATTCCACCTGCTGAGCAAAAAAAAAAAAACAGCCCAAGGCCAAACTGCAGCCCTGATAAAACTGGCGCAGTAAAAACACCCTCCTTAATGGCCATCTGGAATTCCTCAGGATGGCCAAGGTGCAGTTGTACAAACCCCCCTTAAACATAAATCATCCCCCACAATCTATCGTGGACAAACCTGATTGGCCCAACAGCAGCATAAAGAAGTTTTGCCTCATTTGTGTGTCTGTGACTTCCCCAGCCTGTTCCCCTCCCCGCCCTCCCCGCCAGCCCCACCTGGGAACCTCACCCGAGGGCAATCAATAAACACGATCTTTCACTTTTACTCTGCTTTTCTTGGTCAATTTATTGGTTTGGGATCGGAGTAAATCTTACAGTATACCTCTAAATAACATGCTCATGTTTCTTTTGCTTGATAATGAGTTTTAGCAAGGCAGTAGCTATAGACTCCCTGCATGGATAAGTAGGATTTAACTCACTAATACCTCTATTTCTTTCTTTCTCCTACTTCAAATTTTCTTACTTATTGGAACTTTAAACAATATATTTTTATTTTCATTTCTTATTCCTCCGACTTAATTACTGCAGACTCTCATTTATTTAAGGTGACATTATTAGACCCTTCTAGTTTCTCTGTATCTTCCCTTCCCATCATATACATCTCCCACTGTCTCTGAGATGTAACTACTATGGCACTGTTATATTCAATTCAGTTCTGTAATCTAAATAACTCTTCTGATGCTTTCTCTAAAGGTTTGTTTAAATAAATTATAACAATTCATAGAATGGTACATGGAATAGAGCCAATGAATGAATAAAAGTAAAAATCCAATATAGAATGTTTTCATTTGTAATAATGTCAACATTGCTAAGGATTATATTTTCTTCATTATAAATCCAAAATGATGACTCCTGTGTCATTCAAAAGAGGATGTTCCCAGCAACAAAGTCAAATGGATTTTTTTTACACTTCAAACAATTGTGTAATCTCATACCACATTTTATTTTCTTGTACACTTTTTATTTCCCTGTCCCTTGAAATCTATATATCTTTCTTTTTTTAAATTATTGATTTTTTTAAAAAGTTTTTCCATATCCTCACATTTATATTGTCTCTTAATCATAGTGCCTATTGCAGGTAGTCTCCCCTTTTTTGGGGGAAACCTCTCTTTCTCAGGTTCATTTGGTTACAATCTATGGGGACTTCTCTCAAGCCCTGAGATTGTCCTGGGGCTTCCCTTTGCTGCTTCCTCAGTTGGCCCCATTATTTCCTGAATTGTTTGCCTTTTCTCCCTTGTTTTGTTAAATATATAGTTTCAAGAATGGGTGTATGGGAGGTGAGCTTTCTGAGTTCTCACATATAAGAAAATAATGTAGTTTGCTTCTTGGCAAAACTGGCTCCATTGGAATCTTGGGATCTGGCCAGTTAGACTGGAATTTCTTTCTGTAGTAGAGGAGTCGAGGAGATGGAGAGCTGGGTGTGTGGGTGTGTAAAGGAGAAGCCTGGGGATAGTGAAGAGAGACCATTCTAGGATGTCAGTAATCATCTACTCTTGGTGTCAATAACTATGTCCTGTTCCTCTTCCTGTCCCTCGCAGTGCCTACAATAGGGGATACTCAATTATATCAAACTTCTTTAAAGTAGATATTTAGTTAATATTATTGATTAGAACTGATGGCATTACCAGGCTCTGAAAGTGGAGAGATAGGCAATCTGGCAACAAACTGGCATACCTGCACTTCTGCAATTGTTTTATTTCTTTTTTACAGGGTATTTATTTGAGTTGTAATACTTTAAAAAAGAAAGAATTCTGGAAAAGAAATCTCCTCCATGTTTTCTCACTTATGTGCTGATAGGCACTCATAAATGGTGTCTACCTTCCTGGGCTCCAACTCCTTAACAATCTAAGTCAACCCCAATTTTTTCCTTTTTATCCCAAGTTCTCATCCACATAGGTTATTGCTTCTTACTTCATCTTATTCTATATTGTGTCTTGGATTCAGGGCAAGTTTTGTCTGCTGTCTGTTACCATTTTTTTTTCTGATCTAAAATAATTTCTAGTGATTCATTTGAGCAACCTCCCTCTTTGCCATATATGGAGCCCTCCTTTGGGATCACATTCTGGCTTTTACACCATTGTTCCTAGGATATTACGTAAAACTGAACTAAAGTTATGAAATTGTAATGTTCCATTGATGGTCATTATAGGTTTCAAGTTAATATTCTTGTATGCCAATAATTGTATACACACACACACACACACACACACACACTAGAGGCCCAGAGCACAAAATTGGTGCATGGGTACAGTCCCTAGGCCCAGCCTGTGATCAGGGCCATCTTTCCCAGCTGCCCACAGCCATCCCCACCCTCCACCACCACCCACCCCTGGTTCCCCATTCGCCATCAGGTGATCGGTGCCTGCCAGCCAGGGAAAGAGACCAAAAAGTGGTCAGTGTGCCTCATAGTGACTGATCCAGTGTTCGTTCTGCTATCAGGGTCAATTTGCATATTACCCTTTTATTATATAGGAGATATATATATATATTACACACATACACACACACACACACACACACACACACTAGAGGCTCAGTGCATGAAATTTGTGCTAGGGGGGGCCTCTCAGCCCAGCCTGCATCCTCTTGCAATCTGGGACCCTTCAGGGGCTATCGGGCCTAAACCAGCAGTCAGACATCCCTCTCACAATCCAGGATGCTACATGCACTGTTGCAGAAAAACCGGAGAAGAACCAAGCAACAGTTAGAGAGATGGAGTTACATTTATTATGCATGGGCCCAGAGGAAAATGTTTCTTAAATTCTGGGTGAAGTCACACAGGAAGTTTCCTGTATTTATATGATTTTACCTTCTTTGTCTTCCAACTGTGGTTTTTTCCGGTTCCCTTTGCAAGTTCTTAAAAGGCCCTATGTGCTGGGGCTTTGAGACCTCAACCAAAGGCTTGGCCTGATGCCAGCACTGATAACTTCGTCTGGAGAAGGTTTAATGGCTTCTCTGAAATGGGAGTAGTCTTATTTTCCTTATTATTTAAGCCAGCAAGCATTTACAGAAGCCAGAAATAGCAGGGTTAAAATTTCAAAGTTTTTATATAAGATGGATGCATCAGCACCAGTGACCATACTTTTCATACAGGTGAAAGGCATCTCACTGTTGTATGGGCAGCTACATTTTTTTGCCCTGATTATAAAAAGTAAGTACATAATATCCTTTTGAGACAGTAGTACCATTTTCCCCATCTTATGGTTGGAAAAACTAAAGCAGAGAGAAGTTAAGTAATTGGCTTTGCCTCACAGTTATAAGTATCAGAATCAGGGCTGAGCTCAAAATATGCAAGAGTCCATGTCATTGCTGCACCATCCTGTTTTCTCAGTGTTAGAGTAGCCTTGCCAGGTTTTAATTTTTAAGTCTAAAATACTGTTCCCAATATATAGGGTAAGGTTTCTAGGCCTGGCTAGAGATCAGGGTCATCTGTGGGGTGAACTGCTGGCACCTGTCTTGACTGGCTGGCCCCGCCCCCTGCTGCCACTGGTCACCTCCCGCTGCTGGAGGTGACCATGAGGTGCTCGCCAGCCAGTCCCATCCTCTGATCGCCGCCACCAGTTGCAAGACAGAAATTGAGAATTACCCACAAAGGCGTCTCTCCAGTCACCGACATCTGTCTTCCTCTGCTCCTTGATCTCTGAGCCATGGCTAGTGAGCAGGGGTAGAGATCACCAGTGCTTGGGAAAGATAATGCTGGTGAGTCGTATCCATGGGGTTTTTCCCTGTGAAACTAGACTTCATTTCAAGTGTGACCTCTGAGATGAGACACAGCATCAGCTGACTGACAAGACAGTTGTCAATAGTAACATCTGATGACAGCAGTGTCTATCTCCAGCAAAATGTCTGTTTTATTTCATTAATGCCATCCTCTCTGCTGTGGGTGAAAGCGTTACCCCATGCCTACCATCCCTTGCCATCACTCATTGTAATCCGCAGGCACAGAAACTCCTGCGTCATTGCACTGAGCATTCTTCTGACTTTCACTCCAGATTTACATTTTTCCAAGATTATTAGTTTCTCGCTCCTTGAACGTGGACATCAGACCCTGAGGACAGGAGTCACCTCTCTGTCCCTGTAGTTTCTAAGAGCAGGCAGGTTCAGGAGATACACCAGCCAGCAAGGAAGTATTCACTGAGAATTGGGCCTGATCCCTAGAGGGCAACAGAGTCCAACACTTTGGGCCCAGCCAGCTTCAGCCAGGAGAGGGCGTGGCCATAGGAATCCAGCGAGTCAGGAAAGAAGGAAGTGGTGCCAATATGCAAATGAGGCCAGGCTCCAGTTCCCTAAAGCTGCTGGGAGTGACCAGATAATCCAGATGGTCGGTGCAGACTTCCCCTTGGATTTCAGCTGGTGTGTGTGTGTGTGTGTGTGTGTGTGTGTGTGTGTGTGTGTGTGTGAAATTACTTCACACATCATCACACCAGATCTTGGCATAGCTGTCCATCTTTTACACCCAGCTTCTTACACACACACACACACACACACACACACACACCAACCCCTCCCCAACCCCACCCCAAGAGCCAGCAATTTAAATACCTATAGCATCAGGATTATGCCACTGCTCTAGTAAAAATCAGGAAGATTAAGGTAATTAACAGCCCAATGAAAGGAAGCACAGAGAAGTGAACTGTGAACAACACAGAAGCAACTTAAGCTCCTACACACGTTCTGTCATTAGAATACTTGCCAGGGACTGCCCCTGTGCCCAGGGCCTGGCACTCCGCACTTAAGCTTTGCACTCATCCATGAAGGAGCTACTTTGTGGTTAAGGTGCCCAAGCCTCACTCCAGGGGAATGTCGGTACCAGGACGTCCTTGGCGTCCATGCCCTGGGCCACTTCACTGCAGTACTACTTAGATATTCATTCCTTTCACAAGGGTTTCTTGACTACTTACTTCCTAGGGGTCCTGCATGCCCCTCATTGTCAGGGATACGGAGATAAAAGACACAGCCACCTCCTTTAAAAGCTCCCTTTCCTAAGAAATGATTACAGGATAGTATGTCATGGCCATGATGGAGAAAAGTCACCAAATGCAGGGTGGGTGACTTGAATGGCATTGTTTCATATACCACCCTGTGCCAGAACAGGGTCATGATCATCTTCACGACTACAGATGCGGAGGGCGCCCTCCCTTGTTTTGCAGTGCCCACTGCACAGCCCTACTGGCAAACTTGCATTAGAACAAGTTTGGAAGGTTGAGTAGGAGGAGCAGGCAATCAAAGAAGAGACTGGGGGAGGGGGTGGCATGGAAGGATGGAGGGATTCCAGGCAGAGGAAAAGGTGGGCGGCCTGAGAAAGGTGTCTGCAGCTGGAACATAGGTCCCACGTGGAATGGTGATAAGAAGACCGAGAGGTCGACAGGGAGCCAAGTCACACAGAAGGCCTTTTATAGCACGCCAAGGAGCATACACGTTTGTTCTGAAGACTAGGAAGATCTTTGGGGACATTTTATTCAGGAAAACAGTAATATCATAAATGTGGTTTCAAAAACATCATTACGCCAGCATTGCAGAGAGTGAGCTGCAACACACAAGGTCTCTGGATGGAAGGACCAGGAGGGGCTTCCTGCAGAATCCAGGGGAGAGGCACCAAGGACCTGAGCAGACAGTCCTGGTGGGGTTGGACGACTTGTTCAGGAAGTGGGTGAGATTAGGCTTACTGACCCAATGCTTATGCTTAAGGACTGTGGGTGAGGCAGGAATGAAGGGTGACTCCTGGGCTCTGGCCTGGGTCACGGGATGGATGGTGACACCATTTCCTCTGAATAAGCTCCTGGAGGACTGGGGCTGCGGCTCACTGAGTGCTGTGTTGTGAGCACACAGCACAGAGCAGTTGGTCAGGAAGTCCTTATGGAATGGGTGACAGCATGAATGACCGAGTGAGGAGTTCACATAAAGAAGAAGTGAGGGGGTGGAATGATGCTACTTGTAAATATGAGAGGCTTATGAGTGGTCAGGAGTTACAGAGATGAGACTGGAATTCAAAAGAGAGATCTAGTGGCTTCACTGGTATGTATCCAAAGAAACCCAAAGCACCAAGCAAAACGATGCACCCCAAATGTTCATCGCAGCGTTACTCACAGTCGCCAAGATATGGAAGCAACTTAAGTGTCCGTGATAGACAAATGGATAAAGAAGTGGTACATATATACAGTGGAATATTACTTAGGCATAAAAAAGAATAAAAATCTTAACATTTGCAACAACATGGATGGATCTAGAGGGTATTATGCTAAGTGAAATTAATCAGATAAAGAAAGACAAATACCTTATGAGTTCACATATGTGGAATTTAAAAAACAAAATAAATGAATAAACAAAAGAGGAAAAAATTCCAAGATGTAGAGAACATATTGATGGTTGCCAGATGGGAGGGGGTTTGGGAAGCTGGGCGGAAAAGGGGGAGGGATTAAAAGGTACAAATCGCCAGTTATAAAAACAGAGGTAAAGTACAGCATAGGGGACAGAGTCAACAATAACGTAATAACTGTGGATGGTGCCAGATGGGTACTAAGATGATCACTTCATAAGTTACATGAAGGCTAATCACTGTTATAAAACTGAAACTGATATAATATCGCATGTCAACTGTAATTGAAAAACAAATTATTGTTTAAAGAAAGAGATCTGGAGCAGAGGTAGAGATGGGGAAGGCATCCACATTCACCTTCAGAGCAAGAGAAGGGAAGACCAAAGAAATCATGGTCGGCTCCCGAAAATGTCAGCGTTAAAGAGCCAGCAGAAGGGCGCAGCCCACAAGAGCTGCTTAAAATTAATGGCAAGAAGATGAATGGATTAGAAAACTGTGGTACAGCTACACAATGGAATACTATGCTGCTGTAAAAAGGAAGGAGTTCTTAGCATTTGCAGGCGTATGGATGGAGCTGGAGAACATAATGCTAAGTGAAATAAGCCAGTCAATGAAAGAAAAATACCACATGTCCTCACTCATCTATGGATAATAATAACCATTATAAACTGGTGAAGAAAAATAGATTCAGAGGCAGAGCAACATCAAACAGACTGTCAAATTATAGCAACAAGGACAGGAACATTGCAGGGGGTGGGTAACAGATCAGCCAAGGGACTTTGGTGCATGCATTTAAGCATAACTAATGGACACAAAACACGGAGGGGGGGGGGTAGGGGAGGCTGGGGGAAGGGCAGGGGGAAAAAGAGATACATGTACTAATCTTTGTAAAACTTTATGTAATAATAAAAAAATAATAATAATGGCAAGAAAGGATGCGTTGGACAGTTTCAAGGAGCTGGTGCCGTAGGCCCCTGGAAGGCCACGCAGAATCAGGACTGGAACGTATGCATTAAACGTAGCCACCAGGAGCCCAGAAGCCCATGGCCCTGGCTGGTGAGAATCCTGAGCCCTGCAGACAGCGGGCCGGGCGGGGAAGGCGAGCATAGCTGAAGGTGGGAGGACAGGGCCTGCGAAATACGCAGGGCAGTGAGGATGTGCAGTGAGCGATGTGCGGGATCTGGCCCCCACAAGCTCGAGAGAACCAACTGAAACGCAGCCATAGAAACACAGCTATAGAAACTTACAAATGGAAGAACTTACACTCAACGTAAAACGAACAGATACCTAAAGCTCATCACTTCCTAGTATGTACACTTTCCAGGCCCTCGAGATGGTTAACATCTAGTGCCTGGATCTGGCGAAAGCGCCACGGGTCCGTGCTGCGGGCGCATCTCCCCCCGGCTCTGCATGCGGTGACGTCATGGAGGTGGTTGGCCGTGGTGGGAGGACGTCCACCAGGGAGCAGAGGGCCGGGCTCTTTCCTTCCAGAGACCTGGCTGTCAACATTTACCGCACGCATAGACATCAGGCTGGGGTGCTCCTCCACGTTTCTCCCCGGCAAGTGGCATGGACCTCCATCAGTCTGGAGAGGCCGGTGTAGGAGAGGCTGACAGGGGAGGTACAGACAAGGATAGTTCTTCACTTAGGGTCACTGCTCTAGAGAGCTCAGTCCACGCTGATGCAGAGACCAGCCACCGAGAAGACAGAGGGGACAGGGTGGAAGCAGGTGGCAGGGATTAAGGTGTATCCTGCCTGACACTCAGGGCTGGATTTCAGGCTCAGAAGAAACCCAGGATCAGGGCAGAGGCCAAGCTGGTGGACCGGTCACCCACACTGCCTGTGGGCTTTGAAATTGGGGGCACAGCTGTGTTAAGCCCCAGAAAAGCCTTGCCATTCTGGGAGCACTGTCCTGGCCCCTCCAGAGTCACTTACTGATTGCCTGGCCCTGATAGCCAGCTTTCTGCCTCATTCATAGAGAACGTCCTTCCCTGAGGACAGGGACCTGCTTTCTGTCAACAGAGTCTGGGCCACAGGGAGGTGGGGTGTTGGCGTCTTCTTGTGACCCTCCTCCGCATTGCCAGGGACCCACCAGCCCATCCACTTGACCACTTTGAGCTGTTGTCCTGGCCCCAAGGCCTTGCTCCCCTGACCCCTTCCGGGTGTTGACCTGGACCCAGCCCAACACCCGGGTCCTAGGCCAAGTCACAACTTCCGGCTGTTCACTTGACCCCGCACCCTGTTTTCATAAACACTTCCAGCTCCTCACCCGGCGCCACCCACCCCCTGGCACACCTGACCACTTCCGGGACCTCAGCTGGACCCAGGCCAAGCCCTCTGTCCCAGGTAACGTCACCACTTCTGCCTGTCCACCTGGCCCCGCCCCCTTCATGACATAACCACTTCCAGCTGGTCAGGGGGCCCCATCCCGACCCCTCGCTCATCTGACCGCTTGCTGCTGGTCCCCAGGCCCTGGTTCACCTGAGCAGTTCTGGCTGGTCAACTGGGCCCTCCCACTCGTGTTTGAGACACAGCCCCTTTTTCACCTAATCATTGAACCACACTGGCTGGGCTCCATACTCCTCACCCAGAGGGGTGGACTCCCCGGTTTGTGGAAGTTGGGTGAAAGGCCTAACTCCCACAACCCCAGATGACGTTCGGCTCACAGGCTGCCTCCTGCCCCCTGGGGAGGGCAGCAGCAGGAAGCCGCCAGCCCACCTTTAAGACAGCCGAATGGGTATATCTGCCTCTGGACTCTGTGGTCCCCACCATGGGGGCATCTTGCACTGGAGTGGCCTCCCACCCAGACAGCCCTGCCTGTGGGCTTTGAAATCGCGGACAGAGCTGTGTTAAAGCCCTGAAAAGCCTTTCCATTCTGGGAGCACTGTCCCGGCCACTCCAGAGTCACTTACTGATTGCCGGGCCCTGCAGCCATCTTTCTGCCTCATTCATGGAGAACACCCTTCCCCGAGGACAGGGACCTGCTTTCTGCCAACCAGAGTCTGGGCCACAGGGAGGTGGGGTGTTGGCGTCTTCTTGTGACTCTCCTCTGCCTTCCTGAAGACCCACCATCACATTCACTTGACCACTTTCAGCAGCTGACCTGGCCCCAAGGCCTTGCTCCCCTGACCCCTTCCCGGTGTTCACGTGGGCCCAGCCCAGTCCCTGGGTCCCGGGCCACCACTTTCATGTGGTCAGGGGGTCCCACCCCGCCCCCCTTGCTCACCTGACTACTGCCTTTGTTTGCCGATTTGTAAGGTGGGTTGAATTAAATAAGAGTAGCTACCGCATAAAGCTATTTTGAGGAATAAGGGGATTGCTTAGAATGGTGTCTGGCATGAAGAGCTTGTGATGACTCCTACTCTACTTCTAGGTTCAAACATTTACTTCTTGTTTCCTTTGCTCCCACGGATTTATTGCTTTTGAGGAAAACCCTTTCTTGCATATTATGGGGCTTCTTGAGGCTTCAGAGGTAAATGCATGAGCTCAGCCACTGTGTTCAAGTTTCTGAGAGGAATCCTAAAGATGAGGCAATTGGGAGAGAATAAAACAGGAAAAGCAGCAGGAGCAACAACCTGTGGGAAGGTTTGGGTGATAGGGGGTGCGCATGGACCTGCAAAGACTCCAGCCTGAAGCAGTGTAAGGTCTGGGAGGGGCACTGGGAACACAACTGGGATGGTCACCTCTCACCTGGATGAGGCACTGGCAGTGCCCGGTTTGAGGGAGTCAGTCCTGGGCACAGCCCAATGAGCAAAGGTTGCCCTCTGAAAAAACATCAGCCAGGAGCCTCTGGTTTTAATCTGGGTCAGAGATTATGAGAGTCTGATTAGGGTAAGGGTGTTGGATGTGAGACAGGGGATGTCTGGAAAATCTTTAAACTCGTTTTTAAAATATATTTTTATTGATTTCAGAGAGGAAGGAAGAGGGAGAGAGAAACATCAATGATGAGAGAGAATCGTTGATTGGCTGCCTCCTGCACGCCCTCTACTGGGGATCGAGCCTGCAACCCAGGTATGTGCCCTTAGCCGGAATAGAACCTGGGACCCTTCAGTCCACAGGCCAATGCTCTATCCACTGAGCCAAACTGGTTAGGGCAAGATTATTAAACTCTTCAAAAATACTGCTAATAATAGCTTCCCCAATCTTCTTCTATAATAAAAGCAAAACATGCAAATGTGACCATCACCACCAGCCAATCAGAGTGGCTATATGCAAATTAACCCAGCCAAGATGGAGGCCAACAGCCAATCAGAGCAGCTGTATGCAAATTAACCCAGCCAAGATGGAGGCCAACAGCCACGGAACTTGAGCAAACCTAAGGGTTCTGTTGCAACTGCCTGCCTA
>PVJC01052869.1:0-11078 GCA_004026665.1 Murina feae
GTAACAGGTGCTCAGCAAATACTCGTTCAGTGAACGGACACCCAGACCCATCAGATGGGCCTCATTTTCCATATTTCCTGGGTTTTCAAGAAAAGCCAGAAGCCCACCTTTGCAGTGTCATCTCCCCACATGGTAGTCAAATAAGCTCCATCTGTAGGATTCTTTGTCCTGACAACTTCCAGTCCGAGGCCACTCCCTCAGCTCCAGCAGACACTGCGCTGGGCTTGTTGGAGGGCGGAGAGGGGAAGGCTCAGACCTGGGGGAAAGGTGACAGCGAGGAGAGTGGGGAGTGGTGGCAGGGACCTCTGAGGGGTGCAAAGGAGGGGAGCTGCTGCTTTGAACCCTGGCAGTGTCTGGGGAGCTGGCCTGATTGTGGATGGAGTGGAACAGGCCCCCAGGCCCCTGGTGAGTAGGCTCACAGTCCCCTCTAAGGTTTTATGAAAATCACGGTGAGGTTAGATTTCCAAGGGCCACGTGGAGGGTCAGATGCAGTCACCAGCGTGGGCTGGACAGGCCTCACAAATATTTTGGGTGGGGGCAGCAGCCCCAGGCCCTTTGCATAGCCCTGAGGGGTCCATTTGATGGGGTGTGGCTGTCTGTTCACTGAACAACTCTTTGAGCACCTGTAATGACTGGATTGGATTTCCCATCGACAAGGTCGAGTCAATACAGCGACATGACATTTCTCACACCAAGTGTGTGGATTCATACTCGATATTTTGTTTTTGTCAAAGTGGGGGAGACAGCTGGGGAAGGTGTGGGGGAAATTCTACCACCGAACCTCACACCTGCACAGGGGCCTCACCTCAGGGGCCCTTGGACTCTCTCGGGTGCTTCCCGTCCCCTCGGACCATGCCCTCCCACAGGCGTCGTCTCCTGGTTTCAGCTCGTCCCACCCAGAGGGAGGGTCCAGCTTGTGCCCAAGCTTGTCCCTGAAGAATCTGCAGTCACAGCGTTTGCCTGCAGGTTCTGACAGCAGGGCCGGGGCCGAGGCACCAGGGCCCCCTAAGGTCCAGATGAGAGGCAGTCAGCGCCCCCATGCCAGCATCCAGGGTGTGTCCCCAGCACCAGGGCTTGGGAATTCCCAGGCTGTGCCGGTTTCTGACCCTTTTCATATTCTAAACACGCTTCTCCTCCCGCCTTCCTCTTCCTCCCTCCCCAGTCCCCCTCCCCAGCGAATGACCCACAGGGAAGGAACTGCAGCTGCCTCAAGCTGGCGACAGGATGAGACTGTGCAGAGAATTTCTGGAGCCAGCAGCCAGAGGCAGTGGAGAGGGCTTCTATCCCTAGAGGTCAGGTCTGGAGTGGGCTGCCCAGCAAGTGGGGGTGAGGCTGGAGGGCCCTCTCTATTGAGCGCCTGTGGCTGCCCCAGGGGCCTGGGCCTGCTCACTGTTTATGATGCCGGGTCTGCTGTGTGCACCGACGCAGGTCAGGCATGTCTGGGCGTCTTTGACAAGTTGGTCAGTGACCGGCCAGGGACTCAGGAATCTCCTGGAGATTCCCGGTGCTGTGGAAGCAGGAACCGAGCCCCACAGTCTTGGCCCGGTCACAGGACCCTAGGCTTCCGAGGGGAGGCGTGATGTCTGAGGTCAGATGGGTCTTGTGCGTCTGTCTCAGGCCTGGCTGGGCCCCAGTGGGAGAGGGAACAAGCTGTAAGAGGAAGTGGAAAGAATTCTGTAAATTCCACAAGACCTTGGGCAGGAACGTTTCTGCTTTGGGAGCAAAGCTTTGTAACAGCTTGTGGGATCGGAAGCTTCTCTGCCTCCTCTTGCCATTGAGAACCACGTGTGTTGCTGGGACATGGACGTTGGCATAGGCAGTGCTTTATGGGAGCCCACGGGGCTCAGGACAGGACAGTGGCAGAGAGAGAGAGAGAGAGAGAGACAGACAGACATCAGTGTAAGTAGATTCACTGAACAAAATTAAATGCTGGAGGTTTACATCAGGACATTGTCCCTTGGGCCACGTAGGGCCTGTAGGCCATTGCCTGGGCCGTGGGCTTCTTAAGTTGTTTTGATATTAAAAGCAGGTAAGAATGTCTTGCTTCTTGAACCATTAAGGAGTGAGCATCGGCTCTATGCGGGTCCTGGGTGGTGGGGGATGTGTGACGTTCGGTTTCTGTGAGCCAAGGCTAAGCTGAGGGTGTCAGTGCGTGATGTGATGAGCACAGTTAAGAAGATATAAGCCCTGGCCGGTTCGGCTCAGTGGGCAGAGCATCGGCCTGTGGACTCAAGGGTCCCGGGTTCAGTTCCGGTCAAGGGCACATACCCAGGTTGTGGGCTTGATCTCCAGTAGGGGCTGTGCAGGAGGCAGCTGATCGATGTTTCTAACTCTCTATCTCTCTCCCTTCCTCTCTATGAAAAATCAATAAAATATATATTTTTTGAAAAGACTGCCTTCAGGGGGTAATGGGGCCTCTTTAAGGAGGGGCAGGGGGACTTGTGAGGAATCCTCCCGCTGGGTGGGAACAGGGGTTGAAAGGTGGCCTGAGGCGGTGTGTGTGTCTGGAGGAGTGGATGTGAGGGCCTGGTCTGTGAGATGCGCTGAAGGCAGCCCTGATGCCTGCAGAGGCAGTTCCGGCTGGTGTGGGAGGCGATGGTGGGCGAGTTTAGCTGGTCATCTCTGTTTTAACAGTGTGTCTCCTGCCCCCCCCCCCCCCCCCCCCCCCCCCCCCCCCCCCCCCCCCCCCCCGGAGGCTCACTGAAGGCAGAGAACTGGGCTCTCATCTCCGTGTCCCCCTCTACCTTGAGCTCAGAGCTCTGGTCAGGTGGAGGCAAAGCCATATAAATGCGTGTGACAACCAGGAGGCGAGGGGTAGCATGCGAATCGCAAGAGGAGGGCCTGTTGGTTGCTCTGTGGGCGCAGGGCCTGGCGCCTGAAGTGAAACCAGGTGGAGTCCAGTGTGGGGTGGGAGCCTGTGTGGGGATCCCCGCTGACACCCCTGAGCGGCTGCCTCAAGGGGCCACCTGAACTGTTGAGCCCGATGAGTCGCAGAAGGTGGGCAGGGTCCTGGGCTGGGCTGGGCCAGCGCCTTCAATGACAAGCCTGGCTGCGGGGACTCCTGCTGGGCAGATGGCGATCCTGGCTCCCAGGGGCCTAGGACTCGCCTCTTCAGGACCCGGACCCACAAAAGCCCCTGGAGGTCGTCCCTGGTGACAGGCTCGCCTGGCGGTGAGAACAGGGACTGGGTATTCTCTTCTTTATATTTGACTTATACTCCCCTCCCCCTTTTTTGAAAGAGTAATGCATGCTTATTGCGGAAATTTGGAAAATGAATACAAATGCAAGTAAAAATATATAAGCACTCATTGTCCTACCGGTAAAGACAGCCAGTTGACATGTGAGGCGGTATGTCCTTACCGTGTGAGTGTGTGAGGTGGTATGTCCTTACCGTGTGAGTGTGAGTGTGAGGTGGTATGTCCTTACCGTGTGAGTGTGAGGCGGTGTGTCCTTACCGTGTGAGTGTGTGAGGCGGTGTGTCCTTACTATGTGAGTGTGAGTGTGAGGTGGTATGTCCTTACCGTGTGAGTGTGAGGTGGTGTGTCCTTACCGTGTGAGTGTGAGGCGGTATGTCCTTACCGTGTGAGTGTGAGGCGGTATGTCCTTACCGTGTGAGTGTGAGTGTGAGGCGGTGTGTCCTTGCCATGTGAGTGTGAGTGTGAGGTACATACCACATACATAGTTGTTACCAATCAGATACAGGGGGGGAAAGTAGGCTTACAGTTGTTATATAAATAATAATGCAGTAGTTAATGAATAACAATACAAAGAGAAACTGTTTTGCAGACTCACGACAATAACCGTCCGTGCCCACCCCATACACAGTGCTGTTTCTCTCCTCAGTCACGGGGGTCCTCGCTGCCCTGTTTGCAGGATGTTCAGGATCTTAGCTGGAGCCCCTTCCCGCCTTCGTCATCCGAGAACACAGCGTGGCTCCCTCAGCCCAGAGCGGCCCGAGCTGCTCTCCAACACCAGGGGTGGCACGCAGGCCTGGCTGGGCCCGTGCCATTGTTCCCCTCGCTGCCTCGTGGCACCACCGTTGAAAACTGTTTGCCAGCACTGATGTCTTCACAGGCCGGCTCCTCGATCCTATTGAGGAAGCCCATGCGTGGGCTCTCTGAGCTCCCGTTCCATCTCAGACGTTGTCCCCGAGACCCAGGGCCAGCTGGTAGTGTGTGGGCTTTGACTTCATGTGGAAAAAAACTTCACAACAGGAGTCCAGGAGAATTTCAGAGGATGTGTGTTCAGGCTGGGGACTGTGAAGCAAGGAAGGGCGTAGGGCGGAAGGAGCAACAGGAGAGGACTGTCCAAGATGTCCGAGCATCCACCCGCCGGAAAAAGCCATAAACCATTTCCCCCCCACCCCCAGCCAGGTGCGGCCTGACAGCCCTGATCATTAGCGGCAATATCCTGGCATCCATAGCTCCGGGCGTCAGCAGCACCTTGGGCGGGGGGTGGGGGGGGGTGGGGGGGGGGGGGTGGAAGCTCCATACATTCCAAAGACCACTTCCTCCTGCCCAACCCCTCTCCTCCCTTACCCGCAGGCCTTAAAAACAGCAGCCCAGCTCGGTTCAAGCGCTGCCTCATTGCTCTCCTTCCCTTCCCGGGGAGCAGTGGACCCGTCCGTTTGCTCCTAATGAAGCCTGGATAATTTCCATTTAGCTCCATCTTTAATTCTTCGACTTAATTAAACAAGGACGAGGTAGGGAATGAGGCTTGGCTGGGCTGCTTGGCTCTCCAAGAAGGCAGAGAAAAGGGGGCCTTGGGGGCAGGCTGGGGGGTTGGCCTGGCATGAGCTGCCGCTGCCCTTTGCTCCCTAGTTGCAAGCCTCATGGGTGGGGTCCCTTAGAGGTTAGGAGATGCATGCCTGCGGGGAAAGGGAGGCAGGGGGTTGGGGAGAGAGGTGAGGTGGGTGTGCTCCTGGGAGAGAGAGCCTGTGTCGGGATTTTATTTTGAGGGGTTTATTTTGAGGCCCCCGCAGGCATGCATCTCCTAAACCCTAAGGGACCCCACCCATGAGGCTTGCGCCTGGGAGTTTAGGGGAGAGTCTCAATAGAACATTCATCGGCTTCATGCTGGTGTATCGCCATGAGGTTTATCCTCTGAGTTTCACCTGCCTGTAGGTGAGGTCGGAAAATGGCTCCATCTGGACTTCTGCCATCTGTCTCCCTGAGGAGGTGATTTAAGCTCTTTACCCTCTGGGTGGGGAGAAGTGCTAACCATTTGCTTTAAGTGTCCTTGGTTTAGGGAAGCTAGGATTCACTAGGCGGCTGCAAACTGCTGTTTGACGTCTGTCTCGGTTTCCCCGTGCCGCGTGTCTGGGCTCGGGGGCCTGTCGCGGCAGCAGCGGTCTGAAGAGTGTTTGCGTCCACCTTGGAAACGCTGGAGGAGCCCTTGGGCTTCTCTAACTGGGATGTCTCACGGGGCGAGGCCGGCCCGGGAAGCTGGGGATTTTCTGGTGACGGACACAGAGCACGTGTCCTGTAGCTGACTCACCTTAAAGGGCCACTTCTCTTGCCCACAGTTCAAGTAAGTTGCTAAGGGAAGTAAAGCGTGGTGTGGCCACTGGCATTCAGAACCAGGTGTCTGTGAGTCGAAAGGCTTCACTTTCTTACACCTCCTATGCTTCCTTTCAGTGCTGTGCTGTGCTCCTGAGTCTTTTTAGAATATTCGAGCTAAATGAGAAACTGGGTGGCAGCGGGCTGCCAAGTCAAATAGTGCCTCAGCCCAGGTCACCCGGGCCAGGCAGGGCATTCCTGGGGCTGAGGATTGCCCGAGTGCATATTCTCTTGGTTATTTTTGAGGTCAAGCCTCCAGGGATTCTAGGCTCTGCCGTCCTTCCCCGGTCCAGCTATTTTAAAATCTTGTTTATATGCTAATCATACTCCACCCTCAGCTGGCCTAGTATCCTCTGTCAAGTAAACAGTGACTGTGCTGAGAAAAGGAACCAGAACTGCAAATGAAGGAAAACAAAAGAGTGTGAGTGAGCGGGGACCCAGCTGAGCAGAAACCTATAAATTCCTGCTCAGGGACACACTGTCTCCTAGCTGCGCGCACACCTTTACTTTCAATTTGCTCTGGCGCAGGAAGGTTCTTGCATTGGTACTGATGCTGCCCATCTTTCATAGAGCTTGGAACTCCTCCCTCCGCAGCTGGAGGGCTCCGAGGCTTATTGAAACGTATACTGCGTTTGAGTTGAACTATCTTCTGCTTCAAGGACCTGAGCATTCCTTGGGAGTGCTGGTGACCATTAGGCCCCTTCCGTTGTTAGCATGCACTCCTCTACGCTCAAAGCTGTTTCAGGAGACCTTCAGCCTCCCTCCTTAACCGACCTGGATCTCCTCGAGGCCTTGACTTCTGCACTTCACACATTAGTTCTTTATTCCGCATCCACGCAGCATCCTTTCAGGAAAAAGGTTGCTGTTCCGACTCTCATTCCACCTCCAGACCTTCAACCTTCAAGTAGAAACTCTTTTTCCTTCCAGGTTATGTTCTTTTCCTCCTGGTCACTGCCATCTGCCTACTTCCTAGTGAGTTCCCTTTCTTCACTGACCATTTCGAGATGGCTGTCAGCCACCATTCCCTGTGTTTTAGATACAGTCCTGGGGGATGTTTCCATTTGTAAGACAACCCATTGAGCAATCCAGTCTCCAAACTCCCAGACATCATGAACTCCAATGTCCTTCGTTTGCTTCCTCTTCAAGCAACCTTGCTGGGCAACACTCCAGTGTCCTCCTCTCTTTGGTCACACTGTCCTGTCCCCACTTGTCTCTCCCGCTACTCTGACCTCACTGTCCCTCAGTCACATCTGCTTTTTCTCGATCCCATGGGTTATAGAGCAATCTGAACTACGCTTTCACAAGCCTCTTTGATCCTTTCCATCCTTTATCTTTCTATCCTATTACCCATAAAACCTCAGCTTGGAACTGTTAGGTTGAAGGGGGGTCCAGGGGCTGATGCATGCCTTCTCAAGGTTAGCTACCAGACAGATGACAGATTCCTTCCTGGAAACCGGGAAGACCTTACGGCGGGAACTACCCACGGCTCATGCTCCCCCGCCCTCACTGAACAGCTGTATAAAAAACGCCCCTTACTCCCTCGCAGAATAAATTCCCCTCCTTCAATCTGCCTGACTCTCTGCGCCTCAAACCTCACAGGAACAAATGGTATTCTTACTTTCTACTTCCTTTGCTCTTGCACCAGAGTAGGGGAACAGCCTGGAAAAATAGTCACACGTGGGTTGGCATGTGGAAAAATTCTCCCAGCTCAGCCTGTCCCTTAGCACAGCCTCTCAATCTTCTGTCTTTAGTCAACTCTTTCTCTCATTTCCTTCACTGACTTTCAAATCATACATTTCTTCAAGCCTCCAAGTCAACCCTTCTCCTTCACTCTCAGCAGACAATCAAGGAAATTAAGCATCACTTCTACTCCTGGATACAAACTTTCCCACATATGTCCCCGTAGAGACAGACACTGTGGCACCTACCCAACAGCCATGCCCACCCATTCTTGACAACAGAGCCCAGGTTTGGCCGAGGCGTTTGGTGGCCATGCTCTCAGGGGGGCTGGGCTCTTGCCGAGCCCCGTGGATGAATCATAATTAGTCTAGCCCACTGTTGAGCACTTCATTCCTTTGTCAGGCCTCTGGGATGAACTTCAGACCTTTCTGTTGAACGACTTGCTAGAAATCTTCATCAGGATGCCACTCGGCCCCCTCTAGCCCACCAAACCTCCTCCCTCCTGTGCTTTCTTGCAACACTGGTGGCCCCTCCAGTTACTAATCCCTTAAAGGAGACACTTGAGGGCCATCCTGAATATCTTCCTTTCTTCCTTCTTATTCAATCTGCCACCAACTATGGTTGGTTTTGCCTCCCACATAGCTTCTCAACATTATTCCTGCCTCTTTATCGCCATAGCCACCCCTCCCCCCCAGTTCAGGCCTCCGTCTCCTCTCTCCCACCTACAAGAACGACCTCCTAATTGCTTTCCCTACCTTCATTGTTTACCTCCTCCAACCTGTCCTCCACCCAGCCGGAGAACTGCATCTTCACATTAAGTTTCACTGTGAAATGCCCTTGACTGAATTCTGAGCATGGCTCCCAGCCTGTGTTCACAGGGCGAAGTGCACCTTCCTTAACCTGACAGAGTTCTTCATGAGCGACCCCTGCTGGTTTCTCCAGGTTTATCTCCTGGCATTTGACCCATATTTTATTCTCCAGCAATAAAGTTTCTTTTGTTTCCTATGCACGCCACGTTACTTCTCAACACACACACACACACACACACACACACGTTGCCTAAGTTGGATGCCATTTTGTAATTCTCCCACAAGACTCTGTCTGCCCTTTCACCTCTACAGTTGACCACATTGCTTTGTCATTTTCTGTTTTCCGAAGGTCCAGTGCAGTTTTATGGATATCTGGGCTGCCAGTGACCAGCCCATAGTAGGGATCCCTGGGCCATAGTACAGATTCCCTCATATTTGTTGAATGAATGAACAGCATAACCTCTAGGGCAGCGGTTGCCAACCGGTGGTCCGCGAGGTCCGAAAGGTTGGCGACCGCTGTTCTAGGGAGGTTAGTTTGTGTAGACTGGGCCCCTGTAGCTTCAAATCCGAACTTGAAAAATGAACTAACAACAGTGCCTGATCCTTCTGAGGTCCCTTGTCACTGCTCCCACATTTCCCATCCTGTCGTAATTCTCAAATTGTTTTGTTACCCCTCTAGTAAGAGAATTTCTCAACAGATCCACATGCAGGAAATAGAAAAGGCAACTTGTGACTCTGGGATTACTTGCATACAGTTAACACACACGTAAACAAGCGTTACGTTAGCTTCCAGGCTGCCAAGCAGATGCTGCTTGCTGCAGTTGTCTCTCCTGTGTCCCTGTGGTCCCACTCCGTTGCTGGATGAGACGTGATCTCCTCCAGAGAAGGAAATTCTTAGACCTGGAGGAGGCAGAGACCCTGCAAACGTGGCTTCTTCCTTGATTTTACAGAGAATAGCATTGGGCTGGGAGTCTTTTCTGGTTTAGAAATGTTTTTATCTCTCTGACTCCCCCGCTCACCCCCCCTCCCCGCTCCGTGCTCCTCCCCATCACCCCTCCTACCCACCTGGGATGCCCTCTACCCTCCTGATCCTGTGAAAATCCCAGAGCGAGGTGAGTCCTGGGAATACTGTGGAATGTGTGACTTTAGATGCGTTGTTTCCTGTCCCCTCTAGCCCTGCAACCGAAAGCAAAGGAGGGCCCTTCCATCAGCAAATTAGTGCAGAATTTCAGAGAGCGGTTGGTAGCCCTTTCGCTGAGAAATGCCTTCAGACACATTGCAGAGCTTTTGCCCGCTTGCCCTGTTACTCGCTAGGGAAACACCTGTCTCTGCGCAGTAAGGGTTAAGAATCTCCCACCTTCCTTCATATTCCTCAGCTCCCTTTAACCACCAGGATTTCTCAAAGCAAACCGAGTTGGGGGAGAGGGGGGGATAGTGATAACATTATAGATTTTTCTTTGTTGCACAGGAGCTCCTAAGTGGAGGCTGTTGCTGAGGTTAAGAGACAATTCTAGATGGGAAGTGCCCTGCCTGAGGACAAGGAGGACAGCAGGGACACTTGCTAATAACAGGCAGGCTCTGTTCTTCCTGTGGTCACCTGCTGCAGAAACACGCATCATGACCACATTGTTCCAGATCAGGGGGGCGAGGGGTCACGTGGTGGCTCGTGCATGCTGATGCATGCCTTGTCAGGTGGCCTGATGTGACTGGCAGCTGCCGAATGGTCATTCCCTGCCCTTAGGGCACGGAAACGGAAAGATCCCAGAACTGTACTGCCCTGGAGTCTCGGGCTCCGAGTCCCGGTTTCCTTGGCTGCTTGGTAGCAGGTCAGAGTAGGAAAATGCTAGTGGAGATGTCCTGAGTAGAGGCAATGGGGAGGTAGTCGGCATTGTAGGTCCCTGAGAGTGTGTGTTTCAGGAGGGACTCTGGGGGGTGGAGTGGGAGGTCTGAAGGACACACCCCCCCTTCTGCATCCTTCCTTCCCCGCAGATGCCGGAAGTCTCAGAGCTGCAAACGTGGCAGAATATTTTGTCTAAGAAAACATTATTCTGCTTTTGATTTTAGGTTGTTAGGATCCTTCAAATAGTATAACCTTGTAAAAACGTTCAAAATATAGATGAGCCATAAAGTGTCTCCTACCAAATCCTTCATGGAGGAGAGCCATAAGTTTTAAAATGAATTCTCTAACTCCCTAATTCAAATTATGAAGCAATCATAGTTTAATCTCAAGATCTCCATCAAGAACTGAAATAAAAAGAGAACTTAGATCACCTGAATCAGAGATCCGCCCCCCTGCCCCTGCCTTCTCAGGAATCAGGCCATGAACACTCTGGAAGCAGGGGAAGAGAGGGTCTAAGCCAGGAGAACTGGTTCAAATTATTTTAAAGAAAGAGGTGGGGCCCCAAGTCATTTCCCCGTCTGTGTAAGAAGATGGGGCTCTGCTTCTACCCTGGCAGAAGGCTAGAAGGTCATCCTGTGGAGGGGATACAAGTGGATGCTTCTAGAAGCTGCAGGAAGGTGACGTGAAATAGCATGATAGGGAGCTGTTGGTTTTACCCACCAGGAAGTTGTGGTGATTTTAGTTGTGGTGATTTTAGTTGGAACAGTTGTTTTTTTTTTTAATTTATCTTTATTGTTCAGATTATTACAATTGTTTCTCTTTTTTCCCCCATAGCTCCCCTCCTCCCATTTCCCACCCCAACTTCTGTCCTTGCTCCCCCACTGTCCTCATCCATAGGTGTACAATTATTGTCCATTCTCTTCACGCACCCCCAACACCCTTAACCCCCGAAAATTGTCCATCCACTCCATTCTATGCCTCTGATTCTATTTTATTCACCAGTTTATTCTGTTCATCAGATTTTTTATTCACTTGATTCTTAGATTCACTCGTTGATATATATTTGTTGTTCATAGTTTTTACTTTCCTTTTTCTTCTTCCTCATTCTCAAAGGATACCTTTCAGCATTTCATATAATACTGGTTGGGTGGTGATGAACTCTTTTAGCTTTTTCTTGTCTGTGAAGCTCTT
>PVJC01052870.1:0-10997 GCA_004026665.1 Murina feae
AGAAACATCGATCAGCTGCCTCCTACACACCCCCTACTGGGGATGTGCTCGCAACCAAGGTACATGCCCTTGACCGGAATCGAACCTGGGACCCTTCAGTCCGCAGGCCAATGCTCTATCCACTGAGCCAAACTGGTTAGGGCTGTCAATGGTATTTAAATATGATGGCTCTTGGAACTGAATATTAACCATTTCTCATTCACCAAATACATTTAGTTCATCAAGAAATATTTTTTGAGCTTCCAGAATGTGTCAGACAGGGAATGGATAAGGGAGGACGTGCTCCAAACTGAGGAGTTTGCAAAAGGAAACTTGTCCGAATATCTAGAACACTGACTCTAGACATGTCGATTACTCTCCTGTGTTGGGCTCTGAGTCCCCTGCCAAAAGCTAATGGACTGCTGGCCACCTTCCATGTGGTTGCCTGGCAACTGCTGAAAGGACTCTAGTGCCATGCCCCACCCTGCAGTATCCGCGGGCCCCTCAGGTTATGTACATCACAATCATGATTGGCGCGGGAACTAAATTTTAAGACATTGTGCAACCATGTGTTCCATTTCCTCTCCCACCCATCCTTGAAGGCTGGTGAGCTGTCTTTGACTGTGAATGCATGACCTTTCTTCCTGCCTCAGGTCTGTCTAGCCACTGTAAAGGGTGCAATAAACACTGGATGAAAGTCTGCACCATCACTGGTGATGCCAGGGACAGAAAATGAGCTGAAGGTGCTGAGGAGGCCACATTCTCTGTCTTGTCTATAAGGATTCACAGAGGCATCCTGGCTGAATCCTGTGTTCCCTGGATTCTTGCTCCTCAAATCATGGTCCACAGACCAGCAGCCACAGCCTCACCTGGGAGCTTGTTAGAAACGAAGAATCTGAGGCCCCACTTTGGACTGGTGAATCAGAACCTGCATTTTACCAAGATCCCTGGGAGATCCACATACACAGTAGAGTTTGAGAAGCATCAGTTCAGAGCAGGGCCGGCCAACTTTTTCTATATGGGAGTCAAAGAGTGAATATGTTTTTGCTTTGGGGGACAGACAGCCACTATAGTATCTACTCCACTCTGTCATTGTAGCTTGAAAGCCATAGACAATGTGGAAACAAGTGGGTGGAACTGTGTTTCAATAAAGTTTACCGTATTTTCCGGCGTATAAGACGACTGGGCGTATAAGACGACCCCCAACTTTTGAGAAGATTTTCCTGGGTTAAAAAGTCCGGACGGAGACCGTATGCAGCACAAAAAGGAGCCGACCGGAGACACTTGCGGTCTCTGTCCATCTCCATTGAAATGAATGGAGTGCGGCCGTTTTTGAGTACCACCACTATATGCAGGGACCGCAGATTTTCCAGTCCGGCTCGGAAGTTTCAGTAACCGCCCTACAAGATGACACCCGTCTTTATAAGACGACCCCTGACTTTTGAGAAGATTTTCCTGGGTTAAAAAGTCGTCTTATATACAGGAAAATATGGTATTTCCCAAAACAGGTGTGGCCAGAATTGGCCTGTGGGCCAAAGTTGGCTGATGGTGTGTATACACAAGTAGAATCATAGATCCTAGGGGATACCTGTCCTCAACCTGGATACTGACAAAGTGTTCCACACAGTGGTATTTCCAATTTATAGTCCCTTGTAAAAGAAGTTTATGTCCTACCAACAGTTGGTTTTGATGGACTGTTTGACTTTCGACAATCTGGTATGTAAAATGATTTTAACCTGTTGAACATCTTTGCCAAAATCGGTTCGCCACTTGGGTTTCCTCATTTATAATTTCCCGGTCAGCTGGGATATTTACCTTTTTTCTTATTGATTTATCAGAGCTCTTTATATATTCTAGATATATATCCTTTGTCACTTATGAACATTATTTTTTACTTGTCTTTTCATTTTACTCCTTCCTGTTGTGTTTTGTTGTACAAAAGTTGGAAAATCAGATATAGCCAAATTTTATGATTTGTATAGCTTTGTCTTTGTTTAAGAATCCTTCCATGTCTCAAAGTCATAAAGATACTCTCCTAAATGTTTCTATGAATGTTTTAAAGTTTTGCTTTTCACATTTAGGCATTTCACATTTCCATCTCTCTTTCATTCTGTTGTATGAAGCACCATTAATCAAACTTCCTTGATTAAAAGAATCACCTAGAAATACTTGTTTAATTACAGACCTCCTGAATTCAGACTTCCTAGGAAACAGGCCTTGAAATATGCACGTTTTGCTAGAAACCAGGGTATTTTTATAATCCTGGTTGGTAAAAGTTGGCTTGGTGTTTAGCAGAGAGTTTAGGTTCTGGGCAGGACCAGCATTCTTCCTGGCTTCACGGTCTTGCACACCTCACTGAATCTCCCTTGAGAGACTTCTTAGGAAGAGTAAATGAGAAGAAGTACATACATGGCTTGGCACAGGGCCTTTCCCTGTGAACTGGGTTGCTTTATTCTCATAGTGAATGTAATCCTATTTCCCTTTTTGCTTTGGCTACCAGGGGGCTCAGAGCTAAATTTCTGGGCTCAACCATAATAGCAATTCATTCATTTATTCGAAAAACTCCTTTATACACTTAGCAAACATTTATTGATCATATATTGTATCCCAGACACTGAGGAAAGAACAGTGAACAAAATAGTTGTGGTTCCTGCCTCTGTGGTGCTTACAGCCCAGTGCGGGAGACAGATAGAAAAAAGCATAGTAGAATCTGTGGTGGTAAGTGCCATGGAGAATAAAAAAAGTGGGGGACAAGGGAGAGGTCACGGTGGGTGGGTTATAAGAATGAAAATAAAGAAGCCAGGAAGGGCCTTGTTGAGAAGGTGACATTTGAGCAGAGACTCGAGGGAGTGAAGAATGTGCTGGGGGAAGAGGACTCAATGGGCAGAGAGAACAGTCTGTGTACAGTGCCTGATGAGTTGGAGAACATGGAGGAGGCCCTTCTGGCTGGGGAGTAAAGATGGGGGGGATGGGGGGCAGGTCATGCAGGGCCTGTGGGTCCAGGTGAGGACTCTGTCTTCCTCTTTGAGTGAGATGGGGGGTGCCGGGGAGTTTCTGAACATATTTCTCCTGTAACTGTCCCTCCCTGCCCCGCTCCATCCTGTGGTGTGTGAGGCTGAGTGAAAAATAAGAAAACCCATGCCACAAGCATAGGAGAGTTGGCTCATCATCTGAGGAAGGGGGTGACTGACCACAGTGTTGCTGTAAGTCATCCCCCACAGGCAACCCACAGGCCCCTACACTCTGAGCAAAATGCTCATCCAGTCCCTGCCTCTGACTGTCTGAGAGGTGAGGGAGGGGCGTAAAGCTGCTCCATGGAGTGGAATCAGGGGAGGAAAAGGCAGATGTTTCTCTTTGCTTCTTTATAAAGCCGCCTTCCACTAAACAGCCATGTTGGACCAGCGTGGGAGGGTGGGCTCGGCTAAACAGGAAGAGCTGGAGATGGGCTGGAGATAAGGTGGCTCCAGCCTGAAAGACCACAGGGCGAGGAGGAGGTGGAGAATTACACCTGCCACACGGTTACCGAGAACACCAAGGCCTGTCTGTCACCAGGGACAAGTGGCTCCGTTCCCGCCACCTGGTCTGGGCCAGTGCCTGTGCCTTGGATTTTGTTTCATCCTCTGCGAAAGGCCTCATTATTGTTCTCCTCATTAATAGATGGGTAAACTGAGGCTCAGAGCCGTTACATACCTTGCCTAACATCACAGAGCCAGCGGCGAATGAGCTCTTTCCTTCCTCTTTACTGCACTAGCATCATGGCCAACTTTCTCTTCCCTGAACTGCTTTTCCGCCTCATTTTCTTGCTTGCTGTTTCCTCTGCTGCAATGCTTTCCCCCTCAGTCCTTTTTATTTATTTTTTATTATTTTAAAAAATTATTTTTATTCAAGTATCGTTGGTATACAGTAGTCTCTAAGTTAGATTAGTCTCAGGTGTGCAGTTAGAGATTAGATGTTTTTATACCTGCAGTGAGATCACCCCTCTAAGCCTGGTAACCCTCTGTCACCGTGTTCACATGCTCAGCCTTTGCATGAGTCTCCTTTTCCACGTTCAGGTCTGGGCTCACATGCTACTTCCTAAGGACAGGCTTCCCATGAACATCCGCTCTGAAGTATTTGTGGTTATTTATGCTGGTGCTCGCATAGTAGTTGTTCAATAAATATTAGTTGAATAAACAAAGGAGTTGGGTAGGAACAGTTGGTCTTCCTAGCAACAATGCTAACAGCAGTTAAATCCTGCATCCTCAGGATCCATAGTCGGTCTCCCCCTCAAGGATGGAGACGTCACAGGGACAGGGAGCCTGTCCATCCAGTGCAGGAGCCCTGGTGATTGTACAGGACCCGTCACGCCGTAGGTGTGCGCTAAATATTGTTGAGTTGTATCTGAGATTCGACAAAGAACCAGGGACCACATGATGGGACAGAGGGAGACAAGGAAGAAGGAGGGTGTCACCTGGGTCCTTCGTGCATTCCTCATTCATTCCTTCATTTATTCACAACTTTCTGAGAGAACGAAACCAATTCCTTGCCCTCCTGAGCCTATGCTTTAAGACCGAGATGGATAACCGTTGAGTGAACAGCTGGGTCCCGATTGTGTCATATGCTGCTGAGAGACATGAGGTCATGAAGCAGAGGGCTGGGGCATACAGGGACGGGGTGGGGGTCAAGGAAGTTCCCTCAGAGGCGGTAACATTTAAACCAAGACCTGGAAAACATGAGTGAAAGAAGCCAGTGATAAAAGGCCACATGATGTCTGATTCCACTTCTATGAAATATTCAGAAGAGATAAACGCACTGAGGCAGAAAGCAGGTTGGCGGCTGTGGGGGCTGGGGGAAGGGGCATGACTGCGAACTCGGTCCTGGGTTTCCTTTCGGGTGAGATGCTTTGGAGCTGGATATGTATAGGTGGTGGCTGAACCACTTGGTGAATGCATGAAAGGCCACTGAATTGTGCACTTTAAGGTGTAAACTTCCTTAGGTGATTTACATTTTAGAAAATGCCATGACTCTGCCATGCACAGAGGACAGGCGGCAACCCGAGAGAGAGAAAGGAAGAGAGAGATGACGGAACTAGGTACAGGGACATGGAAGGAGATGAGCCCCTATTAGATCCCAGCCTGGACACAGGACCCTAAGGGAATGGGAATGACTGTGGGTGATGTGCCTGGGCCTGCCTGGGTGGGGATCACACACACACACACACACACACTCCCACCCACCTGTGCATGTGTGAAATGACACACTTATGTACACATGTGTGCTTGGAGCCTGAGTGGAAGCATGAAACACACACACGCACACATATGATAGAGCCTGGTGTGCAAAGAGCCCCTTCATATCTCCCCATATGTGGCCCCCAACACCCTGTCCTGGGGGCTGTAGGCTCAAGGGAGTTAGCGAATGGGAAAGAGGGGAGCCCCCTCTCATAAGACTAGAGGTGTGGAGTCCAAGCTCACAGTGGAGTTCCTCACAGCCGCTCTCTCCCTGCTGCGGTGCAGGTGCCAGGGGCAGCCCCAGCCGCCCCTCCCCCATCACACTGTAAATTCTAAGAAATCCCATCTGTGGTTTGGCCTGGCCCCTCCTCCACTCTCTGGCTGGGCTGTCCTGGCCACTGTCCTCCTTCCTGTCTTGGGGCCTGGGTGGGAGGTGTGAAAAGGACAAAAGCTAAACCCGCCCCCTCCAAGCCTGGGTCCCCAGACACAGGGGAGGGCTCTGCACTGCTTCTGAGGCCCTTGTATCCTTCTCTGGGCCTCCGTTTCCCCTCCTACAGAAGGAAGATAATAGTTTCTGCCAGGCACTTAGCGCAGCCTCTGGCAGGTGGGAAGCCCTGATTCATGCTGTGGGCTATTTTTACCCACTTCCTGCCTCTTGCTTTCGCTTGCTCCATCCTCCACACTTTTACCCTTGCTGCGCCTCCACCCAGAATGCCTTCACTCCTGTCCCCTGTCAAACCCAGGAGTCACTCAAATCCCATTTCCTCAGAAAATGGGGGGAGAGCAGTGGGACCAGCTGGTGTGAGAGGCAAGGCACCTGGGTTCAAATTCCAGCTCTGGCCCGGACACACTGAACAGCCTCAGACAGGACACTGAGAGGCTCTGTGCCTCAGTTTCCCCAGTCAGGCTCTGATGTTCTACGGTTCTAAGTCTCCCTCATGGACGAGTATCCTGGGGTCCTCACCACACACTGTGCCCCAAACTTACTCTCCCATCCTCATCTGAGCCTCCTTCCTTAGCTGTTCTTGCCACAAACTACAGAATTCCTGGAACTGAGTGTGTCCAAGTTTTGGGGACCTCCAGAGGCCCACCACTATGCTTCTGCCCCCTTGCCCTCCAAAATGCAGCTTGAACCCACCCACTTCCCACCTGGGCTGCCAGCTCCCTCCTCAGGGTCAGGGCCTCCCCCACCTCCAGCCCCCAATCCACTGGGTTGCTCTCACCAGACCCCTTCCCTGCTCTCAGCCCTCCCATGGCTCCTCTCGCTTCTTGAAAAAGTCTAAAATACTTCCTGTGGCTGGACTTAGTCAGGAGAGCCTTTATTCAGAGGGTTTCAGCAAGGGCTGTGCACAGAGAGAGCTCTAATAGGAGGTCTGCAGGCCTCTCCAGAATAAGGGCAAAAGGCTATATATATATATCAATAGAGAGGAGGGGACAAAGCTGGAAAGAACCAGGTGTGGAAGGTGGGATGAAAGGATGGGTGTGGGGGATGGGGAATAGGACAGCGATCAGAGGATGCTCACCCCTGGACTGCCTATCCTCAGGAGGGGCTGTCTGCTGGCTGGGGTGTGGGGTGGGGGTGCTAAGTTCAGAAGTCTGGAGGAAGGAGAGGAGCTTAACCAAAGCTCAGTTAACAAGCATTTTGTTCTGATTGGTTGGTGGGGACAAGCAGTCCAGCTAATCAGTTATGAGGCAACAAATGGAAATTTTGAGCCTTGTCACAGGTGAGTCAACATTCTCCAGAGAGAGATCCATTAGGACGGATGGATGGATGGATGGATGGATGGATGGATGGATGGATGAATGGGTGGATGAATGGGTGGATGGATGGATGGATGGATGGATGGATGGATGGATGGGTGATGGATGGATGGATAGGTGGATGGATGGATAGGTGGATGGATGGATGGATGGTTGATGGATGGGTGGATGGATGGGTGGATGGATGGGTGGATGGATGTGTGGATGGATGGGTGGATAGATGGGTGAATAGGTGGATGGTTGGATGGATGGATGGTTGATGGATGGATGGATGGATGGATGGATGGATGGATGGATGGATGAATGGGTGGATGGATGGGTGGATGGGTGGATGGATGGATGGGTGGATGGATGGATGGATGGATGGATGGATGGATGGATGGATGGGTAGATGGATGGGTGGATGGATGGATGAATCTAACTATTTAACTATTTATCTCTTATCTATCCAGCTATCTATCTATCTACCTATCTATCTATCTAATTTACCTCTATATCACTCTATCACCTACCAGTCATCTACCTATTTATCCATCAATCACAACTTTTAAAAAATATATTTTTATTGATTTCAGAGAGGAAAGGAGAGAAAAAGAGAAAGAGAAAGAGAGAGAGAGAGAGAGAGAGAGAGAGAGAGAGAGAGATATCAATGATGAGAATATTGATCAGCTGCCTCCTGCATGCCCCCTACTGGGGATCAAGCCCACAACCTGGGAATATGCCCTTGACCAGAATTGAACCTGGAACCTTTCAGTCTGCAGCCAACCCTCTATCTACTGAGCCAAACCAGCCAGGGCCACCAATTATAAATTTATAGCTCTATCTCTCTATCTCACTCTATAACTATATGTAGATATAGAAGGGTATATAGACAGTTCTATCTATAGATTTATATATAATATTTATATTCAATAATATTTATATTATTAATCTATGGATATAGAGATATATAATTATATCTATACTAGAGGCCTGGTGCACAAAAATTTGTGCACTTGGGGGGGGGGGCGGGGAGGTGTCCCTCAGCCCAACCTGTGCCCTCTCACAGTCTGGGACCCCTCGGGGGATGTCCACCTGCTGGCTTAGGCCTGCTCCCTGGGAGATCTGGCCTAAGCTGGCAGTCAGACATCCCTCTGGCAGCCCAGGAGCCCTCGGGGGATGTCCACTTGCCAGCAGGGAGCAGGCCTAAGCAGCAGTCAGACATTCTTAGCACTGTTGAGAAGGCAGGAGAGGCTCCCACCACCACCACTGTACTGGCAGCCTTCAGCCTGGCTTGTGGCTGAGGAGAGCTCCCCATGTGGGAGTGCACTGACCACCAGGGGTACCTCCTGCATTGAGCATCTGCCCCTTGGTGGTCAGTGTGTGTCATAGGGACCAGTCATTCCCAGTTGTTGTGCTGTTAGGGTCAATTTGCGTATTACCCTTTTATTATATCTATATATTATCCTATATCATAATAGACAAACATGCAAATTAGCCCTCACGCTGCTACACTAAGCCACGCCCACCAGCCAATACAGAGTGATATGCACATTAACCCAACAAAGATGGCGGAGGCCAGAGCCTGGATACTTGTGTTGCAGCCACAGCTACCACGCAAGCATCCTGGCTCTGGCCGCTCCAGACCTGTTGGAGACTCAGAAGGCAGGGAGACAGAGAAGACCGGCTCTAGTGCCTGAGGCTAGCTTCAGCCGGGAGTTGAAGAAGCTGCCTGCCCATCATCACAGGCGCAGGGGAGTCTCCCTGTCTGTGATCACAGGTGCGGGTGAGAAGCCTCCTGCCTGCGATCACAGACAAGCAGCTTCTCCCCCGAGCCTGTGATCATGGACAGGATTGGGCCTAAGCCAGCAGGTGGACATCCCGAGGGGTTCCAGACTGCGAGAGGGCACAGGCTGGGCTGAAGGACACCCCCTCCCCCAGTGCACAAATTTTTGTACACCAGGCCTCTAGTATATCTATAATATCTGTTATATATCACATATCTATGTCTGTATCTATATCTATTTATCTATTTATCTATTTGTGTGTGAAGCAGCCAGAATGGGCAGAGAGACAGGGAGAGGTTTGGAAGGCCCATAAATGAGAGATTGCTGATGAAACAAGGTCTCCAAGTTGTGAGATGGGGGAACCTGCCCTGGCCTAGGAGCCCGAGGAGGGCGCTATAAATGGGTGTGGGTACCACGAGGGTGAACTGGAAGCTGGGGGACTGAAAACAGCCCATCAGCCTCTGTTTTTTTCCACAAGGAGGAACCTACATCCTTTCAGAACAAGGGGAGTCCCTGCATACTTGACTTATAATATGTTTATTTCTATTCAACAAGCGCCATGAACAGATTTCTCCTCCTGCTGCTCAAGTAGGGTATTAGATTCAAGTGGAGGGACAGCTCATGCAAATGCCCTGAGGTGAGAGGGAGAGTGCTGAGTTCCAGGGGCAGAAAGAGGCCTGTGGGAATGCTTCCCAGACTGCCGAGGGATCCATGGCGTTAGCAGGTTTTGGGTCAGTGATCAATGGGGTTCTGGGGAAACTGTTTAGCTCCAGGCATGGGGAGCTATCAAAGGATGTTGAACAGGGGAGGGGTGTGGCCAGATTCTCTTGTTGCACGAAAGATTCATGGGGTTCCCAAATGTGGGACAGACTAGAAAGCGGAGGGGCAAATACTGGGTGCCCATGGAGGGCTGGGGGTCGCAACCTGGAGAGGCATGGGGCTGGGGAGAAGGGGATGGAAGAGCTCAGGCCCAGGAGGTAAGGGTCATCCCACCCGCAGATAACTGCCAGCCTGGTGGGCTGGTCCAGCTTTTTCACTCACTGCCCAGTGGCTTGGTCAGCCATCAGTGACGTTCTGGGCAAATCAATTAGTCCCTGATCTTGAACTCTGTCACCAGGCCCAGCCTTCCCTTCCTTTACTTACTCATATCTGGCAGCCACATCTGTCCCACAAAGTGTCAGGAGGCTCATGTGATAGCTGAGGGTGAGGAGGTAGGTGGTGTGTATGTACGTGTATAAGATCCTGCTCAAACCAGAATTCCCTCTCTGTCAGAATGAAACTTGCCCTCCCCTAGGGTGGGCTGAATCTGCTGTGCTGAGGTGAGATGTTGGCTGGGTCCCTCTTGCTCCTGGGGCAGAGGCCTGGGTGGGTGGGCCCAGCAGCTGCAGGTGCCCCACCCCAGGTGAGGGCAGTGGGGTCAGTGATTTCCTGAGTTCCATGGACACCATGCCTTGTGGCTTCCTCTCTTGAGGAGCCCTGGACCATAGTCTCCAGAAGCCTGATCTTCAGGTCTCTCCCCCACTCCCTGGCTGGCCTCCTGCAAACAGGCTCAACTCCTCCAGCCACCAGGTGTCTGTGTCCATGGGCTGGATTAGGGCCGGCAGGTGAGGCCTTCCCCTGAGCAAAATGTAAGGGGAATATTTGTTTCTTTCCTTTAAAAAAAAATATTTTATTGATTTTTACAGAGAGGAAGGGAGAGGGATAGAGAGTTAGAAACATCAATGAGAGAGAAACATTGATCAGCTGCCTCCTGCACACCCCCCACTGGGGATGTGCCCGCAACCAAGGTACATGCCCTTGACCAGAATCGAACCTGGGACCCTTCAGTCCTCAGGCCAATGCTCTATCCACGGAGCCAAACTGGTTAGGGCTGTTTCTTTCCTTTTTTAGTTGAAATATATTTGATCTATAACCATGTTTAAATTTAAGGTGTACCCCATATAATTTGACACATTTATATGTTGTCAAACGATTGTCATATTAGGGATAATTAGCACCTCTACCACATTCCATAATTATCTTTTCTTTTTAGTAATTTAGTTCTAGTCTCCTAGCCAGTTTGGTGACTACA
The DNA here is from genome assembly GCA_004026665.1 of Murina feae. Lineage (NCBI taxonomy): Eukaryota > Metazoa > Chordata > Mammalia > Chiroptera > Vespertilionidae > Murina > Murina feae. The sequence continues at coordinate 10,788 of PVJC01052870.1, forward strand.
GTACCATACTATTGTCTTTGCTCCCCATGCTGTGCACTTGGTCTCTAGGCTTATAAAGTAAATCGTATTTCTGTACAATGGTTTGGATTGAGATTGCCTCCATACCATTCAATTCCCCCTTTGAAAGCGTAGGATTCTGTGACAGTTCCTTCCTCCAGTTCCTGACATCAATGCAGTACTTTAAAAAGCCAAATTAATCATTAAAATGTT
>PVJC01052871.1:0-10985 GCA_004026665.1 Murina feae
CCCTTTTAATGGGCCCAAATTTTGTGCACCAGGCCACAAATATATATATTTTTTATTTAGTTAATTTAAATAAATAAAATTTATTTATAAATTTAAATAAAATGATATTGTAAATTACCCATGGGTCAAGTAATAGACTATAATGGACATTAAAAAATATTCAGATCCCTAACCGGTTTGGCTCCATGGATAGAGCAACGGCCTACAGACTGAAAGGTCCCAGGTTTGATTCCGGTCAAGGGCATGTACCTGGGTTGTGGGCACATCTCCAGTGGGAGGTGTGCAGGAGGCAGCTGATCAATGTTTCTCTCTCATTGATGTTGCTAGCTCTCTATCTTTCTCCCTTCCTCTCTGTGAAAAATCAATAAAATATATTTTAAAAAATATTTAGATCTGAATAACTAAGAAAATCCTATCCAAAGTTTGTGTTATAGCTAAAATTATACCTAAAAGAAGTTTATAGTTCAAAATCTTTAAATTAAATCTTTAAATTAAAAAGCAAAAAGGGTAAAAATTAATTAAATTTTTAAATTCAGTAAAATAATGGCATGAGAAATCTAAAGAAATTAGTATTGAACAATAAAGACAAAGATATCTGTGTACATGGGTGTGTGAGAGAGAAAAAATAGGAGAGGAGAAAATGAGAAAGAAAAAAGGCAAAGACATTGTGTAGTGACATGATCTGACATGTTTCTATAGGATTTTTCCACTGTCATTTTATTAAAAATAGACTGAAGGAAAGCAAGTAGGGAACAGAGAGACAATTTATTACCCTAAATAGAGGTGATGGTATCTTGGGCCATGCTGGCAAGAGTGTAGCTGGTGAGGAGGGGATGGATTCAGGGTCATGTTGAAAACAACACTAAGCATATTTGCTGTTCAACATCATGTGAGTTAGAAATAGAAGGGTCAAAGCGAACTCCACCTTTTTACCTGAGCGTATTAAAGGACAACATTAGTAATACTTACTGCCCAGGGTTATGAATATTCACTGAGAAGATACAGGTAAAGGGCTTGATTGATACTTTGTCCCTTATTCCAAACCCCTTAAGATGTGTGTGTGTGTGTGTGTGTGTGTGCACGCGCGCGCCTGTGCACACACGCGTATGCACTGTCTTTTCAGTATGTAGGGAAATTTGCAAGATTATACCACAAGGTAGAGTTTGATGATAGCTGTAGGTGAGGAAAGAGTTTGAGTTCAAGATCCAGATTTATACTTGGCTATGAAATTGTGCTAGAAATGTGGACATGGTATCTCATTTAATCCTCACGAAGGTCTCATTAGGTAGGTGTTATAAACCCCACTTCCTAGGTAAGGAAACTGAGATTTAAGAGGTTACATGTATACATGGCGTATACAGTGTCACAGAAATCTTTATCCAAACCTGTTCATCTCTTGTATCCCATTTTAAGAAACACAGATTGGTGTGAGAAGACACTTTTACTTTTCATTTTCCATCTAAGTTACTTCTTTGCCATTTTCATATCATCACAATGCTGAGTCAACTATGTGGTTTTCCAGTTTTTATGCCATCTCTGATCTTTTGCATATTCTATTCCTTCTCTATGGAACGTCCTCTTTTTTCAACTCAGGAAAATTTTTATACCCCTTCAAATTTCAAGTTTAGGTAAAACATTTTTTCTGTTCCTTTCTACAGTTTTCCCAAGTGGAATTAAGATTATGTGTACCTCGTTTTCTGTTTCATCCTACACAAAACCAACAATAGCAATGGCTGTATTGCATGCTGCGGGAGAATCTGTCACCCAGGTAAAGATCTGAGCTTGCTGGAAGGCAGGAGTTTTTTCTTCTTTGTCTCCAAATTTCCAGGCCCTGAGTCAGGTCCAAGCACATAGACTCACAGTGAGGACATGCTGATGTATAAATGGAATAACTCCTGATTATCCACACAGTATACATGAAACTACATCAAAAGCTTTCCTGGAACTGAGGCTGGGCAGAAAAACAAGCAAACAAATTTGAGGCCTCATGTTGCCTGGCTCCATCAAATAGTCTCTGAAATAGACCTTCTTTGGAGGGGACATTGCTCTCTCCCAGGGGCTAGGACATATTAGGACACATTGAGGGCAATGGCTCTGGTCCTCACACCCTCACCACACTCAGTCCACCTGGAGATTTTCCTTCTGCATGTGGGTGACCTCTTGGGAAGCCTGGTGCAATCTGCTTGGAGAACTCACGCTGTGCTGAGGCAGCCCTGCAACCCGCTCTGCACTTTGCTATTCTGTTCCAGGGTTGCATCTGACAGTAAATACCTTTGCTATTTCAAAACCCACTCACTGAGGTGACAGATTTGCTACGGGGAACTTCAGTGTAAAGAGCTACTGCTTTCTTTTCCTTTTTTTTTTTTTCTTGACAAATGGATAGAGTATATTAGCTTTCCCTGCTCTAATTTATGGTGTAATAAAACCTCCTATGGGCCAACCCTGATAGAAAAGTAGAAGTGAAGGGCTCCTCTTGCTGGCTATTGATAAATCCTACCTAAGTCTTACCATGAGCGCAGTGATGATGAAATTTAAAGGAGCAGGTTGGAAGAAAGGACACCAAGTTCAGGCTGGTGAGAAATGAGAGAGACGACTCCTGATATTTGATGCAAAGTCCTGGCAGGCCCCATATTTCTCCAGCCACAGTTATGCCTTCAGGATGCCACTTCATCATGGCTAATGCTTTGTTTGTCACATGTACATGCAAACCTGCAGTTGACAGAGGCCCTAGTTTGAGGCCGGAAGAAAATATAAGGGACATCATTATGCCTCTATTCTGCCTCTATAATCCCATTAAAAATGTTCATGTTGAAAATGGAGAATAGGATTCTCCAAGTTTGGGATTTTGCAGATAAAAAATTAATATTGAACAAGTTTGTGGGCTGACAAACTAGGAAGTATTTTCAAGGACATATTAAAGGAAGGTTCATAGCACCTGCAAAAAAAAAATCTTCCATAAAACCCTAGACAGGTGTCTTCATATTGTCAACTGCAAGTCATTTCAGATTCATAACACATATTTTTTAATAAATTAGAAAATAATATCATTGTTAATTTAACAAAAATAGCTAATGTTTATGAAGCAGTGAGACACTTATCAATGGCAAGCATTTTAGATGCACTCAGAGTAATTAAGGTCATTTTATATCTGACCTTAATCGATGCTCATTGTGTGATAGTGTTTAACCCTTATTTTACAGAGAAGAAAACTGAAATAGGGTAAAATTATTTTCTAAAAGCTATCCAGTGAGTAAAAGGATGGTCAATCAGATCACCCAGATTCCAAATCAATTATAGTTATTGACAGTTTGTACTAATCCAGACATATTGTCAAGAAGTTATGCAGTCACCAAATACATTTTTAAAAACTCTAATTAGTTTTATTTTTTAAAAACAATATGTAATTAGTGCAAGGAGTAAAAACCACTTAAATATAAAGAGAAAGAAATTAACATCATTCCAAATCCACCATCCAGAGACAGCCAGCTCATGTTTGAGTGAGCATTACATTAAAAATTTCTTTTTGGATAGACACAGAAATGTGTGAAGCAGAGGATTTCCCAGGGGGGAGGACTGCGGAGCCCCTAGCGCTAGGACGCTTGCATGCACGACTCCGGAGACCAGGTTCTGTGACCAGGTTCTGTGATGCAGGTCTAATTTTATTGAGGAAGTACAGAGTATTTATAGATGGAGGTGGCCAATCATGGAACATCATCTTAGGGAGCCAATGAGCGTAAAGGTTGGGGTACTGTGTACGTGGCTGTGGGAGGGGCTCGGGCGGGCATTGCCATCTTCCTGGTGTGCCAGAAAGATCTGAACTGCTGGAGTGCGCTCACAGCATTGCATTAGCCACTGCACCAAGACAAAACCTCCGCAGACATTACAAATGTGCATAAAATTTTATATAAATGGAATAATATCTAACATGTTGTACTAAAATCTGTTTTATTTTTCACTCAGCAATATGTCATGGGCATCTTTCCATGTTGATAAATATAGATTTGCATCATCATTTTTAATTGCAGCATAATTAGAAGTCACATTATTTTAGAGAGGGAAAAATGTCAGAGGCTGTCTACTCCAAACTCCTGTCCAGTGTAGAAGCACTCTATATAACTTCCCTGGCTGAAAATCATGCAGATTTTGCTGCATATTGTCATTCAAAGATGATAGTTGTAATGGTAAGGGAATTAAGCCAAACTTCCTCTCTCTGTATCTTTCATATGCTAAAATATATGTCTATATTATTAAGCTCGGCTATTATTACAGCTTTCCCCCTTCTCAGTCAGGTCTTTCCCAAGCTAAATATCCCTAAATCTACCTTTTTTCTTATGAGTTAGAATATCTAAACCTTTACCAATCCAGATACCCTCCCCAGATAACTTTACTGAGTTAATGAGCTGAACACAGTTCTTGATTTGTGGCATGACCATCATTGAATATAGTGAGATTTTCCAGTCTAGTGATTTAGATACTTCCTTCTCCCAGTCCAGTCAAATACTGAATGTTTAGAGAGATGAACAAATGAATGAAAGTTATGTAAAATTGAAATCAGTAATATGGATGTGTATGGAATTTTGTTTCACGAGGCCTTCAGAGAATGCATAAAAACTCATCTTTTTCATTAATTATAAAGACATATAAAAACAGTAAGTTTGAACAAAGGATATTTGTGCTTACTTATTAAAAAAAAATCAATGCTCTGAAGTAAAGGAAAAACAACAAATACTATGGAAACCTCCATGGAGTTTGACCAGAAGGCATTCAATGCCACCTTACCCAACATTTTTATTATTTCACATGGTTAGCTGTAGGCCCAAATGTCTGTAAAATCTTGCCCAGTGGCATATGGCAAGGAAGAGGGAAGACTGTGTTTCTTGGAACAAGTACAAAATAGTGCTGCCAGCAAGTTAATATAACTATGAAAGCTTTCATTGAGCACTTGATCAGGTAGCTTATAGGGAGGAGGATGGGCAAAACTTGAGTGACTGCGCTTCAAAGTCAGGGGCCACTTTTCCTTCTCAGAATTAATAGGACAACTTGCTGTTGAGTTTTGTTATCTTCAAGACAGCTGAGAGTCTGGCTTGAGTAATTAAAATGCTAATTGGAAATTCAACATTCATCAGAGGAAATCGCCATGAGTCAATTTTCTTTTCTTTCTCTCTCTCTTTTTTCCCCTCCTAAGTGTTTTCTCTGGTAATGGCAGATGTTGAGGTTGAGAATTTATTGTGTAGTCTAGATGTGGAGAAATCTTCTATGTAAGCTGAATTTTTCTCCTGTATTTTTGTTGATTGTCTACTTAAATTAACCTTCCCTAATGAGACGGAGATTCGTTGGCTATGTCTGTAATTTACTGTCTGTGAAATTAGTTAGTCTGGATAATTCATCCCATGGGTGACAAGGGTGAGATGGCAGAGTGAAGCACCAGGTAAGAATGGAGAACATGAGGAATGGCTCTTGCACCATTGCATCCACAGTCTGCATTGGGGAGGTATAAGGAGAATGCATCTGATAAGCTTGGCCTCTGGGTAACCTGATTTATCACCACCCCACCTTCATGCCTAGCATGTCCCCTTGGGAGCTTAGCTGGGTCAGACCTGCCACTTAGATCATGAAACCACCAGATGTCAGTATTGGTGCACAGTAGCTATAATAAAACTTACTTCTTAGCCAAATAATATAAAACCTAGCTTTGAGAAAGACATAAATAAGGAGTAAGAAAGTAGAATATTTGAGTTATTACATTTTTATTTTTTATTTTTGCTGAGCGGGAACTTATTTACTCTAGAAGAACATCATCTCAAGACAATGAGATTGCATTATTACTGAATTACCATGTTTTGTACTGATGAATTCTAAATAGATATTCCTTAAGGTGTGAGAAGATAGGGATAAAATTTGCTAAGTAAATGCATTTATTAAATGCTATCTTTAATTATATATGTACTACAGGGAATCATAGAATTTATAATATATTCACTTCTAGCAAGTATTGAAGATAAGATAAATGTATGAATTGCTCTCAACATTAGTTGGCCATGTTATTAAAAAAATAATTTCCTAATAATATTCTTCATAAATATTGATTAGTGGAATCTTCTTGTATGACACATGATGAGCTCAGAATACAAAATGGTTATGTGATCAACTGACAAGCTCAATATTGCCTTCAATTTAATGAAAGAGATTTTAATCCAATTCCCCCAACTATCAAAAAGCTAAGACCACAAATAGAAATGGGAGCTAGGTTAAAATAAATTTCTGGGGGCTACTGAAGGAAGGATTGACACTATGTTGGTCAGCTTTGTTTTGTCTAACTTGGAATGAAGGAAGGAATTGTGAGCATTGCTGGAAAATGCTGCAAGATGAACTAACGACCCACAGATGCCTAGAGTAAAGATTATGGGAGAGACATAGAATAGGCTTCCTAAGACTCAGAAAGAAAAGCTGGAGGATCTTCTTTGGGAAATTAGAACATTCAATAACACTCATCTTTATCTAGATGTGGAAAGCTACATGCATACCCAGGGCAACATGTATGCTCAAAGACCTAAGAAGACCCTAAGATTTCACCTTAGATAGAACCTTCGGCTAAGAGGGAGCCCCATGCTACATGTAAGAGTGCCTCAGCAGGGTCAGTCAGCAGAGAGTGAGAGAGATACTTGGTTTTACCTTATGTGTGTGCTTCTTTTTTGTTGTTGATATTTTTAAGCTTCTAGCTTTCAAGATAATTCCTGTCAAATTATTAGCTGAGCATGAACTAAAGGAATAGAAATGTCAATGACCATACATGACAAGGAATACAGTCTTTGCAAAAGTAGTTTGGAAAACTCCCTCAGTAATGTATTCCTGTAGCCTTTCACAATGAAAATGGAAAAGAAAAACAGAAAACTCAGATAAAAGGTACCTTATTTCCATAGTAACTACATTAACTGTTCAGTTTTCAAAACAAAAATTACAAGGCATTAATAACAAACAAATATGGACTCAGTGAAAGGAACAAAATAAACTAAGGAAGCCCAGACATAGGACTTACTATACACAGAAACAACTTTCATAAGCATGCTCAAAGGTCTGAAGGAAAATGTAGAGAACTTAAAAAAATCAGGAAAATTATGTATAAAAAATAAAAATATCAATAAAGTAATATAAATCTACAGGCTATAGCAAAGGCAGTGGTCAGAGCCATATGTGTACTTAAAAATGCTTATGCTAAAAAAAGACATGTCTCAAAATTAATCACCAAAATCCATAACTTGAGGAACTAGATAATAAGGAGCCAACTAAACCCAAAGAGAGCAGAAGGAAGAAAATAGTAAATATCAAAGCAAAGATAAAATAGAAAATAGAAAAAAAAATAAGTAAAACCAAAATTTGTTTTTTTGAAAAGATCAAAAACATTGATGAATTTTTACCTACACTGACAAAAAAAAGAGAAAAGTAAGTAATTGCAATTAGAAATAAAGAGTATTGTTACTAACCTTACATAAATGGAAAATGTTAGAAAATACTATAAGCAATTGCATGCCAACAAATGAGATACTCTGGATGAAATGAACACATTCCTAGAAATATGTAAATGACTTAAATGTACTCAAGAAGAAATAGAAGATTTCAACAGACTTATGACAACTAAAGAAATTTAATCCATATTCAAAACCTATGACAAAGAAAAGTTCAAGACCACATGGTTTTAATGACAAATTCTACCAAACATTTAAATAATACCCACCCTTCACAAACTTCCAAAAGCATAAAAAAGAATTCCTTCTATTATTATTGTAGAATTACTCCGATACCAAAGCTGAATAAAGATATCAAATAAGAATACAAACCAATGTATCTTATTAATACATTGCAAACTAAATCCAACAGCTTGCTAAAGAGATTATCCACTATGACCAAGCTGGATTTATTCCAGGAATGCAAAAGTACTTCAATGTAGAAAAATAAATCAATGTAATACATCACATTAACAGAAAGAAGAGAAAATATTTTGATAGTCTTCTATAGTAAGATTCTAAATTATTTCTCTCTCAAATATGATGTACAAAAATACATTCAAGTGTCCAGGTGTTGTCTGAGGAGTCACAATAGAGCAGATATATAATTTTCTCATTCTGAATCAATCTCTCTCTCTATCTCTCTCTCTCTCTCTCTCTCTCTCTCTCTCTCTCTCTCACACACACACACCTAGGGGAGGTATGGTACTCAGGGTAAAAAAATTTGAATAAGCAGAGAATGGGTACAACCTTTGAAGGGCAATAAACCTCCAGCCACTGAAGGAGTTCAAGTATCAATGTAACAACTAATTGGTAAGAATCCTGTAGAGAAGAAATGAACTATCCTGAACTCATTGAAATTGCAATACCCTATAAGGTATTATTAGATATTCTGGAGGTATTTTCAATATTCAAGAATGCACACATACACAATAGTAATGGAAATTCATCATTTACTCAGCTCAAACAGTTTTTTTTTTAAATTTCCTAGACCCATAAGTCTAGGCCATCAAAAGTCATTATTAATGGAGAGAATTGTAGGTAATAGTTCTGATAAGAAATTCAAGTGCCAAATTGAAAATCAGACAAAAGCAGTGACCGAGATTTTTGTCAAATTCTGAGAGTTTATGATTTAAGAAACAGAACTTATTGGGATGTTCAAAAATGTTTAAACAAATATTTATGTTTTTAGTTAATTTTTTGAAATGACATTGGTTAACAAAATTATATAGGTTTCAAGTGCACTATTCTACAAACATCATTGGTATATTGTATTGTGTATTCCCTATCCCAAGTCCAATCTCTGTCTGTCACTATTTATCCTCTCTATATTGACCTCCATTTCCTTCCTTTCAACACAGCAACTCTCTCCAGGTAATCACCACACAGTTGTCCATGTGTATGAGTGCTTTTTCTCCCCCCCCCTTTTTTTTTGCTCAATCTCTCTAACTCACTTACCCAGCTCCCGACACCCAACAGCTGTCAGCCTGCTCTTTATCTATAAGTCTATCTCTATTTTGCTTGTTCATTCTGTTAATTAGATTCCAGATGTGGTATTTGTCTTTCTCTGGCTGGCTTATTTCACTTAGCATAATGCTCTCCAGGTCCATCCATACTGTCACAAATAATAAAATTTCCTTCTTTTTCATGACCAAGTAGTATTCTATTATGTAAATGTATGACAGGGTGTTTTGTTTTTTTTTAGCCAGAAAGAGTAATCCAAAAGAATATATACACCTCTATGTTCATTGCAGCATTACTCATAATAACCAAGATTTAGAAGCAGCCCAAGTGTCCATCAATAAATGAGTAGATATAAAAATAAGCAAAATTTTATTGTAAGAGTTGTGTCTTATATAAGACAAAGACATAAAATATAGATGATGTATCATTGGATCAAAACTACTTTTATAATATATACATGAAAAATGCTGTTTATGATGGTAATAATTGTGACAAACACAATTAAACATTTATTTTTTCATATATATATAAAAGGCTAAGTGACTGATCACATGTCCATCTGACCATGTGACCCAGCAACCGGCCGGTACACATGATGTACACTGGCAGTTTAAAAATAAATATTGACTAGTTGCATATGTGATATTTGTCCCCTTCTGACACTGGCCTCCCATTTAAATTAATTTGAAAATAGTTTCCTATAATGTCAGCATTTGTGATGATTATTAATAAATCACAAGAACAAACTCTAGACAGTAGGAATATTCCTACCTGAGCCTGTTTTTGAACATGGTTAGTTATATGTTGCTTTCTCTCGAGTTCGAAGAGTGTGTGACATTAAAGGTAAAGTGGTAAATACTTCATCACAAGGAAAATTCGTCAAGCACTCTTAATGTGGTATATAGGGAGATATTAGAATAAGTGTAATCTATTTATTAGTCATTGTTTTCATCGATGTTGTTTTTATATCATTTTTGTTGTTTGATATCATGTCTTTGTTGTTATATCATGTTGTTATTGTTTATTCATTAATCAACTTATATATTATTTTCACACACATTTTATTAATTTCCTTTCATCTTTGACACTTCTATTATAGAGAAAGGGTGAATTGCGATATTAAAATATTTCTTCTAATTAATTTCCTTCCAATGTGCACAAATCCGTTCACTGGGCCACTAGTATATTATAATTAACATTTTGCTTATCTAATTAAATTTTAGTTTTATTTGAACTCTAAACATAGATTTTACTATATTATTTTTCTTAGGAATTAATAAAAATTATAACTTTAGGTATTTTTTAATCCTTTCACCCAGATAGAGGGACAAGTTTCTGAGTAGAGATTTGAACCTGTACACTCTGCCCTAAAATGTACATTCAAAAATATCATGTTGGCTACATTTCAAAAATCTCTAAAGATTTTTAGAGAATAGATTTAGGAGTGTGAGCAGAAGACACTCAAGTGTGAAGAAGGCATTTTAATCCATAAATACAACAATAATATAATAGCAACAAATTAGTTTTATATAACAATCTAAATAAAGCTTGCCATCAATTTTCTCTTTCCTTTTCTTGATGAATTACTATAATAATTACAAATAAGAAGTTACAAGTATTCCCATTTTGCAGGTGGGGAAACAGATTAAGAGATAAAGTAACTATCAGTATTGATACTCAGTGGCAGAACCAAGACTAAAATTCATGGCTTTTTTTTTTATTGTTCCACAATTCTTTTTCATAAATGATATTATGTATATAACTTGATAAGACTGTGATAAAAACTTAATGTTATAATAGTCTCCTCTATCACTTTCATTTCCACTGAACTCTGACCTACATAATTTTCAAAGATCTCATCTATAAAATGGGGGTAATAATTAAGTAGCATTCAATTTAAGGGATTATTTTAATCAATTGCATAATGTATAAATAAGTCATCATATATTGAGCATATAGTAAACATTTAATAAAGGTTAACTTTTATCATCACCATTACTCTATTTTCAAAGATGAAAT
>PVJC01052872.1:0-10995 GCA_004026665.1 Murina feae
GAGTGACAGCATGGAGAGCAGAGAGGACAGCCTCGAGGGAAGGCAGGGCCAGGGAAAGACGCCGGGCAGAGGCTCAGACCTCGGCCTTCAAGCCCGGGGAGGACGGGAGTCGCACAGAGAGAGGGCCCAGATGCTCTGGGTGTGGGAGCCGGGAGGGGCAGTGACTATGAGGGCTGCGCAGGGGGCTTGAGCTTGGAAGGAAGGACAGACAGAGCCACACCATGTGCCTGCCTGGGACTCAGGAAGCCAAGTCCATCGTGGGGATCAGAAAGTGGACAGAAGTCCATCTAAACAGAGAGAGGAAAGGAAATCGGGGGTGGGGGGGCTTCTAGGAGCGCTGAGGGGGAGAGGGAAGCAGAGACCTCGGGGCACACCCCCATTTCCATGGCACTTGGATGCAGAAGGTGATGTCACACAGGAATCGGGAACCGTGGCAAAAGGAATCTGCCCCAGAGCATCACTTGGCAAAAAGGAGAAAGAAACCAATTATGTAGCTAGACTGTATCTGGCGATCCTTACTGCCAGGAACTGGACACCCACCCTGTCCGAGCCCTGGGCCTGTGGGACGTGGCTGCCCCACGTGGCGTGGCCCCGTGGCTCAGCCATGTGGCTGATGTTCTGGGTCACTTTTCCTCAAGGAAAATGAAGGTAAAGCTTCGTAAGAGGAATTCCCTTCACAGCAAATGCTTCTGAGTCATGTGGGGCCACAGTCACCATGAGCGTTCTCACTATACTCATCAGAGGCCCAGGAGGCTCCCCGTGGGGGGCCGGGACACCCACCTGACCCGTGTAGCACCGGCTACTGTGCTGTGGCCACTGGGGTGGGGGCAGGCGCTCCTGTGCGTTGTCTCCCCGCTCCAGCCTGCCCACCACCCAAGCCTCTCCGTGTGTTGTGTTCCCACTAGGGCCCACCCCCAGCCCCAGCCTCCCCGCGGCACGCAGTCCCCTCCTGCCCATCTGTGTACGCAGCTCCTCCTGAGCAGTCGTAACGCTCGGCTCATTAGCATATCCCCTATTTATACAGATAGATTTTTTTAGGGCTCAGGCAAGACTCTGCACTGACGTGTCTGGGTGATCAGCAATGCCCTCCCAGAAATTTCCTTTTTTGGTAACTTTACACAATAAAAATGTGTGCAGTTTACTAAGTCAACAACGGTGACCTCCGATTACTTCATAAAATGTGCAGTAACTGAGTGGCCAGGACGTTTTAGGCACAAACGGAGCTTTAACACACACGTAGCTTCCGAAGATGTAAAGGAACGTGCACACTGACCCGATACTCTCACTCAGGGTATCGGAGGTTCAGCTCCTATTTCTGTTCTTTTTAGGAAGATGCCGCAAAAATTCTGACTACGGATTAACTGAGTTTGGGAGTGTGGCACGCTTCCCTTGATAACAATTTACGACTTACAAGGCGTCTAAAATGCATGTGGTCAGTTAACGGCTGTTTTGTGGTCTGACACATAAAACATCAGCCTTGTGAGAGTGTTACCTCGGATCTGACTGCAGCGTCTTGAGAATTTCCACGAGTCAGCGGCCGAAGGAACAGAAGCCCCATTTTCTCTAGTTTTCCCTCATTTCCCAGCAATTCCTGCTGCAAAGGTGACTGAACATCCCAGAACGATGGAGGGCAGAAGGTCCGAGGAGAGTGTGACAGTGTGACACCTGACTTCCAACTTGCGACAATGTAACAGCCAGCCTGACCTCCCTGAGTGTGACCGAGTCCAAGAGCTAAGAAAACGCTGTGCCTGTCTGAGCAGAATGCTTGTAACCACGGGCCGAGTCCTGGCCATGGACTGTGAGCTCGAGTTTCACAAGAGCCAGGACAACTTCGCTGACGTGACAGGAGAGGAAATGGAAGCTCTGATTCACTCTCCACAAACACACACCCACACACACACACGAGGGAGGGTGAGGCTGTGCACACACTGCCTTGGCCCTGCCGTGGCTTGGGGTTGTTTTAAGCATGGAGTATTAGCCGCTGTGTTTAATATTTCATCTGTTAGGAGGAAGCCCACATCGACAGCGAGACACACCCCACTCGCTTGAAAGTTCGTATGGCACAGTCGCCCTCGGCACCCACAGGGGACTGGTTCTGGGACCCCCGCGGATGCCCACAGTCCCGCTTGTCAAATGGCATGGTGTTTGTGTGTCACTTGCCATACCCTCCATCTGATTTCAGTCATCTGATCACCTACAATACCGCATGCAATGTAAATGCCATGTAAATAGTGCTTATTCTGTATTGTCTAGGGAACAATGACAAGAAAATAGTCCTGTAGACCCTGGTACATCTAATTACATAGCACACCAGCAACCACATCACTTTTTAAAATAAATAAATATGCGTGTGTGTGTGTAATTATTATTTTTATCAATTCCAGAGAGGAAGGGAGAGGGAGAGACAGACAGAAACATCAGTGATGAGAGAGAATTATTGATCGGCTGCCTCCTGCACGCCTCCTACTAGGGAGTGAGCCTGCAACCTTGGCATATGCCTTGACTAGGAACTGAACTGTGACCTCCTGGTTCATAGGTCAACGCTTAACCACTGAGCCATGCCAGACGGCTGGGCCCCCCACTTTTTCCTGCCAGTATATCTGACATGAGGTTGGGGAACCACGGGCCCGGAGGGGAGCCCGTGGATATGGAGGCCTGACAGCGTACCTTCCCTCTTCTCCCAGCTCCTACCCTTGGCCTCGGGAGAGTGGAGTGACGTGGACCAGAGTGAGGGCATTCACTCTCTGGACACGGAGAAGGAGGGGTGGCCCTTTGAATGGGGGACACAGAGGGGACGGGAGACTCTGGGGACAAGGAAGAGAGGGAACTCCAGAGGGCGGGGCCTGTCTCCCAGCCCCTGCCCCGACCTAGACACAGGGTGAGCTGGGAAGCGTGGGGGATGACTCTTGTGGGTGGTCAGCATCCGGCCCTGTGAACCCCCAAGCGCACGTCACGTGGGCATGCCCCACGGGGCTGCCGGCCATGGACAATTCCATCCGTCTCCCCACTGACCTCCACAGCCAGTACGCAGTTCCACATGCCATGCGGTATTTCCTGCATCACCGAGGATTCAATGATGTAGACGAAAACAAACCAAACCCCACAAAGGTATCGCCAACGTTGAACTCAAAGGCGCCACCCCCTGGGCAAATCGAGGAAAGGGAACCGAGAGTGTGTGGGCTGCAGCCCAAGGGCCCCTCCCGTGGGCAAGGGGTGATTTTGTCACTAGAGGGTGTTACTGCTTAGGAGGCAACATTCGGGGGTCATTGAACGGCCTCCTATGTGCCAGCCAATGGCCTGGCATTAACCCCTCACCCTCAAGGAAGTGCGACCCAGATGCTGGGGTGCAGGTCCCTCCGACCTCCTGACTACCCTAGGGGTGGGGACGAGGTCATGTTAATGCGCCCTCCACTCTGATTACACGGGGGTGGGGGGTGGGAGGTAAGGCCGCAGGAATGAGGGGGCTCGGCTCACTGTCCCCGCAGGTCAGAGGTGACAGCTGGGCTCTGACTGCACACAAGGTCCCCTAAATCACAGGGACTCTGGGTTTGTTCCTGAACCAGAAAACCACTCCCTATAACCATTTGGAGAAACGCTGGTCATTATTCTTGGGATAATGACTTCATTAGCTAGATCAACCTCTCCACGTGATTTAATGCCACACATGAAAAATCTCTACACTCTAAGCCAAAACCTTGCAGGAACTGTATTTGATCGGGCAGATTTTTTTTTTTTTAATGAAAAGGGAGTAACTCAGACGTTGCTCCTCCCGGTGTGCGTGAGTGGAGGCTCCGTGAAATGGCGGAACAGAAGGCGCAATGACTAAGAAGAAAACAGCCCGGATCCCCCCGCTGCCCCCCTCGATGACTCAGGGCATCAATAACACGTTTATTTTCAGGAACGGACAGTGACAGCAGCACCCGGCATTCCTGCGGGCAGGGCCCTCCTTTCCCAGGGGTTTGCACTTTGCATGTACGCATGAAACCAACCAAACGTCCTCAGAACGTATTTCAGCTGAGCTCACCGTGTTCAGAGCCATCTCCTCGGCTGACAGGTTCGATCCTAATTCCCGCACCCAGATGAATTCTGTTCGCTGTCCTTAATCACAGGACTTAGGTAACTAGCAACAGTGCAGAGCAGCCTGGTGCGGAAATGGGAGGTGTGCCTCGCGCTCGAGATTCAGAGAGGACTTCCGCCCGCCTCACACATCGGACTCCCCTTCAGCCAACCGCACGCCTCAGACTGAGCAGGTCAGACTTTCTACACCTCAGACCAAGTCCTTGGAAAGGTCCCTTGGAAACTTCTAGAAGAAAATTAGAAGTTGGTAGGTAGGGGGGGCACCCAGCATAGAGGACTGTTAACTATGGCAGTCGGGCCCTCCCGCTGCTGTCCATGGTGCTGATTCTTCCCATGGAGAGACGGAGGGAGCCTGGGACACCCTGGCCCAGGGAGTGCGGCCATGGTGATGCCTGAGAGGCGCCAAGTGCTCCCCTGGAAATGTAGAGGAAGGAACACGGCTGGGGTTGCTGAGGGAGGACGAGTGAGCGAGGGCTCATTCCAGTTTCAAGCATCGATGCTGTCCTGGCTGCCTGTTTTGCACCCCAACAACGTGCATGAGGATGGTTTCTGCCAGGAGCCCCCCTCCGCCTGCACCCCAGAGGACCTGGAGGTCCCCTTCCAGCCGGACCTGCGGCTGCAGCCTGTGGCCGTGGGAGGAAGGCCAGCACAGACCCCAGCCACCCCCTCAGAGAGCGACAGAGAGGCCTCTTGCTTTAGGCCACTGGAAACTCCTGGTTGTTTTCTAAGTACAATCACGGTGGAAATTCCTCTGGGCCAGCTGTCTTCTTGCTCACAAATACTCCTTCCCACCCCCACGCCTTCCCGTAAAACTCATGTCTGCCCACCACCGTGGGAATATTGAGTCAATTGGCACATCTGTTTACATTTTAGGAGGCTACATTTACTCTAAAGCTCTCTGTGTGCCTAAAACGTCCTAGCCACTGAGTAGCTGCACATTTTATGTAGTAATTAAAGGTCACAGTTGTCGACTTAGTAAATGCACACATTTTTATTCTGTAATGTTACCAAAAAAAAAAAAAAAAAGGAATTTCCAAGGGAAAATTACTTGTCTCTGAGACACATCAACCCAGAGCTTTGCCTACACTCTAAAAATTCTATGTATATGAAAGACTAATATGCTAAGTGTCTGACCATCCAGCCAGTCGCTATGACATGCACTGACCACCAGGGGGCAGATGCTCAATGCAGGAGCTGCTGAGCTGCAGTGACTTGGCGGCAGTGGTTCTCAGACGATGCACCCCAAAACCAGAGAGGAGGGAGCCCGGCTCCTCGCGGGGCCACGTGATCCCACCTTCGGCCGTGGGTTATGTTGCTGCTGCGGCACTGTCAGCCCTGAGTCTGGTTTACTGCACACTTGCGTTTGTGTCCCACATCCTGTTCGACAGCAACTTCGCAGAGTGCCCTCCCGCACGCCAGGACCCCTCGGAGAATGTCGGAGAGCCAGTTTCTGATTTCAGCCGATCCCCGCAGGTCAGGGACTCTGCTTACTCCACAGATGCCAAGGAGGGGCCACGGGAGGTTAGCTCCAGGAGTGCCCGTCCCATCTCACCCAGACCCTCCCCGCCGGCCACCTTCTAATGAATTTCCTTTCCATGTGCACGGATCCCTGCACTGGGTCACCAGTTAAGTTTAATAAGAACGCTCCAGTGACTGCAGTCCCCCGTGACTCAGCATCGCTTGCCAGCACGGCTCCCAGCCATTCCGTCAGAGAGCAACAGAAAGGCCCCTTGCTTTAGGCCGATCCTCCTTTCCACCCCACCCCTTCCCGTGGAACCCACGTCTGCCCACTGTCCTGGGATGTAGCCTGTGGATGAGCTCAGCACAGGAGGCTCAGGCCAGGCCCCAGCGGAGCCGTGATGAGCAGGGGCCAGAGGAGAGCAAGAGCCCTGCCCCCTGAGTCTTAGGCCGAGGCTCAGCTCTCGTACCACCACCACCTGGCCGCCCTCTCTCCCTCACATCCAGCCCGATTCAGGGTGAGCGAGAGAGACTCCCGCTTAAAGGGAAGGGCAAGCCCCCAGGCCCGGCCGAGGAAGGGGCCGCCGGGGCCGCCTGTGCAAACTGCCTCCCGCAGGGCTGACCTGTGCTGCACCTTCTAAAGTCGTTCTTCTCTGAAGGTCAAACTTGCTAAGTTTTATAGCCGCATTCCCGGACCCCCCAGGTTCCCCTGCAAACCAAGACATGTCAACTTTTCAATTGGAGACGACTGAACACACTTACCCACTAGGGGTCAGCACAGAGGAGCCCATTCAAAATCAAACCCCTGAAACCAGAAAGAAAACGCAGAAAAGGGAAGAGGAAGAGGAGGAAGCAACTAACTGTAAATAATGTGGGCATGCTGCCCCAAGTGCAGCCCGAAATCCCTCCCCAGCCTCTGCTGTTATCCTCTTGCTTGAAGGCTTATGAAATGTCTGCACCCCTTACTTCATGGGTTGTCTGATTTGGTGTTACTTCTATTCCCTATTCTAACTTGTCCTGGGTATTGTGTGTGTGTGCAGGGGGGCGGGGGGGGGGGCGTTAATGACAAAGAAATAGACTATTCATAATCACATGGAAGAATTTTTTTTTAAAATCAAGATTCAGGAGGAAACCCCCAGAAATAATTTTTGGAAAAATGACCAAAGATATTCTGAAGCAACAGAGGACGACGGCACCATTGGATGAAGAAGGGGTAGCGCCTGTGTTCTAGAATTGCCCGACACATGGACATATGCTGTCCACTCATCTGCACCTCCCCAGACCACGTGGTTGGTTCCAGGACATAACAAAACCACAGGCTGAGATGCTTCCTGTTTGCAGAAATCAATATGCCCCCCCCAGAACCAGAGAAGCAGCTCCCCAGGGCCACTCCCTGTTTAATATTCATGAAATGATCCAATGAAGCAGCACTGAATATAAGCCTGTGTGCTCTCCCAATGTGCATGAGGAAATCTGTAGGTAATGGCATGAGGAAGTGAGAAAGAAAACCTCTGACCTACGAGGCTCAGAATTTCTAAAGTGTACAGCCCGTCCATGCACACGGGTCCCGGTTGGCTTGACTCAGCAAAATAAAAAGCACTAGTAAAGCTTCCCTAAGAATAACTGAGCCCTGGCCAGTGTGGCTCAGCGGCTAGAGCATCAGCCCTTGTACCTAAAGGTCAAGGCGTTGATTGCCAGTTAAGGGCACATAACTGGGTTGCAGGTTTGACCCCTGCCCCCAGTTAGGGCATGAGTGGGAAGCAACCAGTAAATGTGTCTCTTTCACATTGAAGTTTCTCTCGGTTCTCTCTCTCCTCCCACCTCCCTTTCTCCCTTCCACTCTCTCTAAAAATCAAGGGGAAAAATATCCCCAGGTGAGGACTAACAACAAGAACCAAAAGAACTGAGAAAAGGACAGGCCGACTAACATACACTCACGTGAACTCTTCTGCTGGTGAAGCCACGGGGAGTGCAGCGGAGGCACCATCTCCGTGGCTCACACCAAGGGGTGCAAACGCGCCCGCCTGGGTTCCAGAGCCCTCGGGATGCTCACAGGTTCATCACCGCGACCCGCTGTGATCAGCAACTCGCTGCTTCCCCTGCAGAGGCAGCCGCCCCGCGCGCAGCAGCCTGGCTGGTTCGAGGATACGAGGTTGCAGCTGAGTTTAGTTGCCTGAGAAGGGTTGTTACCATCCCTGCAAGGTGTGGTGTTACTTTACAGAGTGGCTGTTTCCATGTAAGAACCAGGGATGGGCTGGGAGGCAGCTGCACAGGCGAAGCAGCATCAGTGGGTCTTTGCCTGAGAGGTATAAAAACCCTGTCCGAGCCCTGGCTGGTTTGGCTCAGTGGCTAGAGCGTCGGTCGGCCTGCAGACGGCAGGGTCCCGGGTTTGATTCCCGTCAAGGGCATATACCTTGGTTGCAGGCTCCTCCCTGGCCCGGACCCTGGTTGGGGCACATGCAGGAGGCAACCCATCAATGTGTTTCTCTCACACCGACACTTCTGCCTTTCCCTCTCTCTTCTATTTTCTCTACAAGTCAACGGAAAAATACCCTCAGGTGAGGATTAAAAACAAACCAACAAACAAAACACCATGCCCAGGTCTGAGTAACAGATAAACACACACTTCCCAGCAGAACCTTCCAAAGACAGTTGAGAAAGTCAACACGGGCTCCCAAGCCGAAGGCAGGCACCACCCAAATGCCAGGTCCCTGGTGTAAAATGCCAACACTTGGATCTCCATAGCAACTTTCACACGCCGGCGTCTCCAAGGAGGAGCAGATTGTGCTGTTTAAGAACAACCAGACAAATATTTGCACGGAATCCGGCCTGTGGGAGAGGAATCGGGAAGCCTCGAAGACACTTGCATAAATACAGCATCGGTGTGTGCTGACACCGAGACTCTGGCTTTGAGGATCTTTGCTCTTTAAATTAAACCCCAGATACATGAATCTACACATGGACTAAAACCGCACCGAGCTATACACACAGGATCCGGTTAAAAAACGGTGACGAATGGCAGGATCGGCTGCTTGGCTGATGGTAACCGTGCCAAGGGCAACCCCTGGTTCAGAAAACGCACCATGACCACTGGCATTTCATGCAGGGGGGTAGGGGAGAGGGGGAGGAGTACATGGGACTCTCTGTACTATTTTTGTGACTTCCTGTGTTACTATTTTAAAATAAAAAGTTTAGAAATGGAAGTCAGCAAGTCGGACCCCCGAGGTAACTCGGAAAGTCCCGGCAGGGCCCAGGAATGTCCACTAATTCACCAGATCATCCCAGGGGATGTTTCTAGAAAGATCTCACATGGGGTCAGGGGGCGGGGAATGAGTATTTTTGGCCTTCAGGGGGGCTCTCTGTTTGCGATGAGGCCAGACTGTTCTGTGCTCACAGGGTGCCCATGGACCAGTAATTATTTATGGTTTAGGAAGATGAGCTTTGATTTGATGTTATTTAGTCATTTAGTTCTTTGTTTTTTGTTAATTCTCACTCAAGGATATTTTTCCATTGATTTTTAGGGAGAGTGGAAGAGAGAGGGAGAGACAGAGAAAAACATGGATGTGAGAGAAACACATTGATTGGTTGCCTCCTGCGCATGCCCGGACCAGGGCCCAGGCTGGGGAGGGGCCTGCAACCAAGGTACCTGCCCTTGACTAGAATCGAACCCAGGACCCTTTGGTCCGGCGAAGGCCAGTATATTCCCCACATGCCACTGTTTTACTCTAATAAGATAATGAATTCTGAGAATTCCAAATTGCACTCAAATGAGCCAATCACACCGAGGACCAGGCCTCCGTACGGAGCACCTTTAGTCTACACCTCCTTTAAGGGCATATGCGTTTGTCACAGAATTTTCTAAATGCAGACAATATCAAAATCCTGGTCTGTTCTGCGTGAACGATGGGTTAACCCAAAACTGTGCAAAATAAAATGAAATCTTCTAGTTAGTCGTCTGAAGTCCAACAAAATGATTTTTAGCCCGAATATAACGACAGTAGAATTTCATGTGAATGAAAGAGACGAGAGTTTCATTCTACCAATACTGACGGAAGCCCTGACAGGTGTGTGCCACTCCACCTGCCGGAACCAGGAAGGGCAGGGACTGATCAGCTGAACAACGTTCATTGAGTTCTGATCCCCGCCCCCTGAAGCAGGACACAAGGGCAGTGCAGAGCAGACAGCATGGGCCCAGGCCTTGTCAGGGAGGAGCCCAGAGGCAGGGTCACGGGCGTAAAGAGTTGCCTGGCAGAAGCAACAGTGAGCTGAGTGGGGTGTGGGGAGATGGAAGAAGGGGCGTGGGGTGGACGCCAGGAGTGTCTAGCGGAGTCTCCCTGGAAGTTGAAGGGGCCGCTGTGGCTGGGAGGCCCTGCATGGAGTGAGGAGGGAGCATCTTCTCCAGACCAGCCAGTGGGTGTCCCGCAGCCCCCCGGCCAGTGGCTCAGAAATCCGTTCAGCATGGAATGCCTTCGAGCACGGGCAGGGCAGCCCCCGCACTGAGGGCAAGACATGCGACCCCGGGCTTGAACCCAGGCTGATGCAGGAAAACCCCAATGAATGTCCTGTGTTTGCTGTCGTGTTTGTTAATTCTCACCCGAGGATATGTTTCCATTTCTATTTTAAAATAAAAAGTTTAAATAGAGAGAGTGGAAGGGAGAGGGGGAGACACACAGAGAGAGAGAAACATGAACGTGAGGGAAACACATCAACTGGTTGCCTCCTGCAAGCCCCCTACTGGGGATTGAGCCTGCCACCTGGGCATGTGCCCTGATGGGGAACTGAACCAGCAACCTCTTGGTGCACAAGACAAAGCTCAACCACTGAGCCACACCAGCCGGGCAGAGCACTGTCAAGTGTTGTAATGAGCCCAGAAATTCTTTTTCCCAGGCCAGACAGTGTGGGGTCTGGTTCGCTGACCAGCCCAGTTGTTTCTGAATGACAGGTCTCATCTCAACATTCGCAAGGCGCTCCAAGCCAAGTGAGGTAGAAAATCAAACGGGGCACGCTGGTTCTCCCGTTTCGGCACCCGGAAAGTTCACACTTTGAGTCACAAAGCACCTAAGAGAGTAACCCACGAACTACGGCGCACCGTCCGCAATTAGGAGCAAGCACGTCGTCGGTCCTCGGAATTACTGTGTCCCACTTAAGACAGCCGCCGTCTCTCGCTTCCTGCAAGGCAGCCTCTTGCACAAATATTTACATTCCGCGGAGCCGAGCCTTTTGAGATGCTATCCAGTTCTGCCAGCGCTTCTATTACGGACCTTCACTTCCTTCTGTGTAACATGCACTTGAAAGGGCGGAATGAAAAGAACTATGGATGCAAACGTGGCGCGCAGAGTGCCTGCCTCAACCAGGGGTGCCTGCCTCCTGCAGCAAGTTTTCAAAAGACATGCGCCCACCACGGGTGTGTTGGAGACAGACGCGGCAGGGATGGGAGGTCGGGGGGGGGGGGGGGGGGGG
>PVJC01052873.1:0-11006 GCA_004026665.1 Murina feae
GAGGAATAGAGAGTTAGAAACATTGATAAAAGAGAAACATCCGTTAGCTGCCTCCTGCACACCCCCTACTGGGTATATGCCCTTGACTGGAATCGAACCTGGGACCCTTCAGTCCGTAGGCTGACACTCTGTCCACTGAGCCAAACCAGTTAGGGCTCCACTGATTTTTAGAGAGAGTGGAAAGGAGAGGGCAAGACAGAGAAATACTGATGTGAGAGAGACACATCGATTGGTTACCTCCTGCATGTGCCCTGACCCGGGCCTAGACAGAGAGGAGCCTGCAATTGAGATGCGTGCCTTTGACCAGAATCGAATCCGGGGGACCCCTTAGTAGCAGGCCGACGCTCTATGCACTGAACCAAACTGGCTAGGGCAGGGACAGGAATTTTAAAAGGTTAGTTCAGATGGGGGATGGCTAACACAGAATATTCTCAGAGGGTTCTGGCCTGGCTGGTTGAGGCCAGGGTGGCAGCTTTAACCTTATGGAGGGCCTGGAATTCCTAGCAGAAGGTCCCAGAGAATAATCACCCCCTTTTTTGTGGATCTATGGGGCATCAGGTCTTTATTCTTAGGCAGTTCCTTGGGGCTGGCTGTGTGTGGGGGCTCAGGCATCCCTTTCTTTGGGTAAAAAACCTAGGAACCCTCCCTTCTCCAGCAGTGCTGACTGGTTTTCCCCTCCCCTCTGGCAAAAGGGAAAAGGACTCAGAATTGAACCAGAAGCGGCCTCAATACATCAAAGCCAAGGAGAATACCTCCCACAAAATCAAGAAGCTGGAAGCAGCCAAGAAGTCCCTACAGAATGCACAGAAGCATTACAAGAAGCGTAAAGGTGACATGGATGAGCTGGAAAAGGAGATGCTCTCGGTGGAAAAAGCCCGGCAGGAGTTTGAGGAACGGATGGAAGAGGAGAGTCAGAGTCAGGGCAGAGACTTGACCCTGGAGGAGAATCAGGTAGGCTCTGGGAGGACTGGGGGCAGGATGGGGAGACTGCTGGGCTGACATGGACTGACCGGTCATCTATGTCCTCCTTCCCTGTCTCTAACACAGGTGAAGAAATACCACCGGTTGAAAGAAGAAGCCAGCAAGAGAGCTGCTACTCTGGCTCAGGAGCTGGAGAAATTCAATCGAGACCAGAAAGCTGACCAGGACCGGCTGGATCTGGAAGAGCGGAAGAAAGTAGAGACAGAGGTGGGCATGTTACAGGATTGGGGATGATGGTCCAGAGGAAAGGAAGTAACAATAATCTTCATTGTAACGACAACAGCTAACATCGAGCAAGCACTTACTGTGTGTTGGGCACTATACGTGTATTCACTCGTTTAATTTCTGCTTTTCCAAATAAGGAAACTATATCACAGAGGTGAGGCAATTTGCCTATGGTCACTTCATTAACACATTTTTTTGCGGGAAACGAGTAAACTCGGATCCACCAGGGAGACTGTCAATGGACATGAGGAAACATACATTGGAACCTCTAGTTGGAACCGGCAAAAATAAAAATGTTTTACGTCGTTGTCGTGTGTGTGCTGCTCATAAACTACGCAGTGAAACACAGTACATGTGCAAGTTTTGTAACGTATCCCTGCACCAAGGAAAGTGTTTCAAACGCTACCACACAGTGGCGGGAAAATGCCCACTTACTTAAGTGGCAGAACGAGGATATGAACCTGGCCAGTCTAGCTTTAGAGCCCACACTCCTATCAAGTATACTTCACTTACTGTCTTCCTAATAACAATTATAGTGAAATAATAACAAGAATAAAAAAGTGTTATGGCCCTTGCTTGTTGGTTAGACCATTGCCGAGGTTGTGGGTTTGATCCCCTGTCAGAATCAACCAGTGGCCCTAGACGGTTTGGCTCAGTGGATAGAATGCCAACCTGTGGACTGTCTGGGTTCGATTCCGGTCAAGAGCACATGCCCGAGTTGCAGGCTCGATTCCCAATAGGGGGTGCAGGAGGCAGCCAATCAGTGATTCTCATCATTGATGTTTCTCTCTCACTTCCTCTCTGAAATCAATAAAAATATATTAAATAAATAAAAAATTTAAAAACCAACCAATGAATACATAAATGATTGGAACAACAAATCAATGTTTCTCCCTTCCTTTCTCTCTCCCAAATCAATAAGTAAAAATTAAAACACAAAAAAGAAAAGAAAAATGGTTATACTACCCCAAGAACTCACAGCATTTGAGGTATTCTGCTAAGCACTTCTTTTGGCGGTAGGCGTCAATATTAATAGCTACCCTATATTAAGCACCTAATTACATTATTTCTGAAGTGGTGGTTACCTACATTTCATAGATGACAAAACAGGGGTGCAGAAAGGCCCAGAAAGCTTTGCCTGGCATTGGTTTGAGCTTCCCGAGTGGTGAAGAGAGCCCAGGCTGGGTAGAACACTGCGAGGGTCTCATCAGGCCCTGTGAGGCCTCGTCAGTTAGAGCTACACCAAACACTGTCTGTGTGTCTGCTTTTTTAAAGAAATGTTTTTATTAATTTCAGAGAGAGGAAGGGAAAGGGACAGAAATAGAAATATCCATGAGAGAAATATTGATGGGCTGTCTACGGCATGCCCCCTACTGGGGATCGAGCCTGCAACCCGTCCATGTGAACTGCCCGAGAGTCGAACCAGTGACCACTTGGTGCATGGGACAACTCTCAACCGAGCCACACCAGCCAGGGTGTGTGTCTGCTTCTTAGGAGACCTCCTGCAGTAATGACAGATTGTCCTGGATTCTTGGGCTCTTCGATAAGCAGGCACATAGGGTCTGTAAGCTCAGACCCCATGATCTTGGAGTTACCTTGCTCAGCCTGGTGATGGAGCGTGTCTGTCTCTTCCAGGCCAAGATCAAGCAAAAGCTGCGGGAGATTGAAGAGAATCAGAAGCGGATTGAGAAACTGGAGGAGTACATCACGACTAGCAAGTATGTGGCTCTGCAGCCTTCCCCGCCTACTTCTGGGCCTGTTCGTATGAACTCTCCCCGGGCAGAGACCCCCCCCCCCCAGAGGCCCTCTCAGCCCAAAGTATTTCCTGACTGGCCAGGGTAACCCCTATGTCCCCGTACTTCATAGGCAGTCTCTAGAGGAGCAGAAGAAGCTAGAGGGGGAGCTGACAGAGGAGGTGGAGATGGCCAAGCGGCGTATTGATGAGATCAATAAGGAGCTGAACCAGGTGATGGAGCAGTTGGGGGATGCCCGCATCGATCGCCAGGAGAGCAGCCGCCAACAGCGCAAGGCAGAGATTATGGAAAGCATCAAACGTCTATATCCAGGCTCTGTGGTAAGAGTGGCGAGAAAAAACTCATTTCCTGAGCACTTACTTTCACACCCAGTCAGATCATTTTCCCAGCAGCCCTGGTAATTCCATTTTTTACAGCTGAGGAACAGGTAGGTTAAATTGACCTGCTCAAGAGCACAGCTTATGAGCAAAAGAACTGCAGTTCACACCAACTTGTTCTGATTCTTAACCTCATGTTCCTTTTATCACACCAGTTGCATCTTCATGAGGGTTTTGTCTTGCTGTGTCCACTCTTTTGTGGGACGTAGGGAGACTAGAGAGACCCTTGGAAGGGGGAGAGGCCATGGGGCAGAAGTTATTCTCCCAAAAAGTAGCTCTGTGCAGGCTTCAATCTGAGTTCCCTTGCTGTGAACCAACCCACTCATTTGCCTGTCTTTTTCAGATCTGTAATCCCATCCCTGGGTTCAGCTTAATTGGGTTCGATAAATATTTCCTGGTCTCTCCTCTAGACACTACTGGGGAGTTTATATAGGTGAATTAGGCTCAGGCCCTGCCCTTGAAGATCTTTCCCGTCATCTGATAATTCTTACGGAACCATGGTTGGTTTGGGGAGAATGTGGGCAGATGAACTGGGAAAACAGGTTTCTTTTGCTGGGAGCTTGTGAGAATGTGAGATAATGTATGTATGGTATCTGATATAGTGTCTGGGGGTGGCAGCGGTGTGTGAAATGGTCAAAGGGAGGTTTAGCAAGGATGATTTTGGATTCAGATACGGACTGCCTGAAGTCCTTGTTGCTTTGGGGCCAGGGTAGGCTTTTTCTTCATAGCCTGGGGCTATGTTCCTGATACAGACTCTGATCTACCCAAAGTCTCAGGCCTTAATTTTTCTTCTGTGACTTCCTCAGTACGGTCGCCTCATTGACCTCTGCCAGCCCACACAAAAGAAGTATCAGATTGCTGTAACCAAGGTTTTGGGCAAGAACATGGATGCCATAATCGTGGACTCAGAGAAGACAGGCCGGGACTGTATTCAGTACATCAAAGAGCAGCGTGGGGAGCCTGAGACCTTCTTGCCTCTTGACTACCTGGAGGTGAGGCTGGTATCAAGACAGTGTGCGAAGGACCCTCCTCCTAGCCCCCATGTTCTGCTACCTACTGAGCTTCTTCCTACAGGTGAAACCTACAGATGAGAAACTCCGGGAGCTGAAGGGGGCCAAGCTGGTGATTGATGTCATTCGCTATGAGCCACCTCACATCAAAAAGGCCCTGCAGTATGCTTGTGGCAACGCCCTTGTCTGTGACAATGTGGAGGATGCCCGCCGCATTGCCTTTGGAGGCCACCAGCGCCACAAGGTATGGGTTCCCTTGCCCAGATTGGAGCTGGACGGGCAGGCTTAGTATTGGAGATTCGTCTGTTCAGCTTCTCTGTTCTCCCTTCTGTGTGTAGACAGTGGCACTGGATGGGACCCTGTTCCAGAAGTCAGGAGTGATCTCTGGAGGGGCCAGTGACCTGAAGGCCAAGGCGCGGCGCTGGGATGAGAAAGCAGTAGACAAGTTGAAAGAGAAGAAGGAGAGGTTGACAGAGGAGCTGAAAGTAAGCCACTGGCAACATTGTCCCTGGGAGTGGGGGTCCTAAGCTCAGGCCAGCCACCTTCTTACCACCTCGCCTTTCTTGTCCACTCCAGGAGCAGATGAAGGCCAAGCGGAAAGAGGCAGAGCTGCGCCAGGTGCAGTCTCAGGCCCACGGGCTGCAGATGCGACTCAAGTACTCACAGAGTGACCTAGAACAGACCAAGACACGCCATCTAGCCCTAAATCTGCAGGTGGGGTCTGGCCCTAGCCCTGTCTTCTAAAGGCCGTCTTCTGATTCCTGGCCCAGGTTTCTCTGGGGTTAGGGAACTTGTCCTGCTCCCCTCTCTCCCAGGCTGCTCCAGGGAACCAAGCGTAGCGCAGAGTCAGCCAGCCAGGGAGGGGTTCACATCTTGGCTCTGTGTAGCATTATGCAGGTTACTTAACCTGTCAGTGTAAGTTTTTCATCATTAGCTGTAAAATGGTAGTTAGGGTACTACTTGCTTTATTAGGGTCATAGTGAAGCTTGAATGAGTTAGTACATGTAAAGCGCTTAGACTGATTCTTTGCACTCAGTAAGTACTCGGTGAATATTAGGGGCCACTATTAGCAGAATTCATTCATTTAATAAATATTAGAGCTTCCTCTAAAAGTGAATTGATAGTGGCTATGGGCATTTCACTCCCTGTGTGGCATACTCTTCTAGATGTTAATGTGTTTGTTCATGGCGTGCTTCCCCAGACCACCCTGGAAGGGTGTGTGTGTGTGTGTGTGTGTGTGTGGTTTTGCCTTTTTCTAAAATTAAAAAGTCTGAGTTTACAAAAACTTCTGAAGCTCTGTGGTAGTTCAAGAGACAGTGGAGCTTTGACTGGTGCTAAGTCACATTCTCTCAGCGTGGGGAGAGCTACCCTTGGTGTCCGTGGCCAGGGGACTCGGGTGGGTCCTTCCTCTAAGGAGCCTGGTATCTTTTTAACGCTCTCAACCCTGTTTCCTGCAGGAAAAGTCCAAGCTGGAGAGTGAGCTAGCCAACTTTGGGCCTCGCATCAATGATATCAAGAGGATCATCCAGAGCCGAGAGAGGGAAATGAAAGACTTAAAGGAGAAGATGAACCAGGTTGGTGGAGGAGCCATGCCAGCATGTGCATCGGGGCAGGGCTGGGGCTGGAAGCAGCACTGTGACCCAAAGCACCTTTGCCCTCCTTTGCTTCTGTCAGGTAGAGGATGAGGTGTTCGAAGAGTTTTGTCGGGAGATTGGTGTGCGTAACATTCGGGAATTTGAGGAAGAGAAGGTGAAGAGGCAGAATGAGATTGCCAAGAAGCGGTAAGTGTAGAGACTGCAGTGCCTCTGAGACCCCAGCCTGACATCCTGGAAGGTCAGATGCCATCATAAGGCTGGGAGCAGCTCTTAGATGGGCGTTCATTATAGGTCAGCCTTAGAGAACAGGGACAATAGGGAGGTGCTGTCGCACAGTCTGGTGGGTAAGAGTGCCAACTTTAAATGTGGTTTACCTGGGTTAAAAATCCCAGCTCCCAACTCATGGTGGACAGTGACTTGATCTCTCTCAGTCCCCTATTTCTTTATCTGTAAAATGGGATAATGACACCTGTGTCATGCATAGCATTTTGGGGTGGATCAGGTGAAATAATCCTTATAAAGTATTTAGCATAATACTTAGCACCTACTAAGAGCAATAAATATATTTTTAAAACAATCCTGAGGTGTTGGGTTTGTTTGTGTTTTTTTTTTAGATATATTTTCATTGATTTCAGAGAGGAAGGGAGAGGGAGAGAGAGAGCAACATCAATGATGAAAGAGAATTATTGATTGGCTGCCTCTTGCACTCCCCTTACTGGGGATCGAGTCTGCAACCCAGACCAGGAATCGAACTGACCTGGTTCATACATACTGGCCACCGAGCCATACTGGCTGGGCAAATATTAGCTTTTATTATTATTATCCTGATAGGCAATGCAAGTGAGGAGTAACAAAGTTCCAGGTTAGAAGAATAGAAAGAACAAAACAAGTTTCTCTTCTCTTCCCCACTTCAATTTATTCATTTGTTCAGCAGACTTTTCTTGAGTACCTATGTTGTGCCAGGTTGTCCTGTGCCAGGTATTGGAGGGGGTTGGGAGATGGGGATGAGGCAGATGAACATAACACAGTCTCCCTGAAGGAGTTCATCTGCTGGCCCCTGAGCCTCAATTGGCAGTTCACGTAGCCCACAACCCATACAGTAAATATTGTTCTTCTGCCCCGAGGCCAAGCTCAAGGGATATAGAATTGAGTCAGAAACTGTCCCTGCCCTCAGTGAGTTGAGTTATGAAGTAGCAGGGGAGACAAGTATATCAGCAACTTCAGATTAGTATGATCAATACTGTACCTTAGGTAGATACAAAATACAAAGGAAATGGTCAAGGAATTTCAAATTAACAAGAGGAAAAATCCAAACAAGAGACCCAACAGAAAACTGGACAGAGGATGTAGTTAGCAAGTCATGGAAAGAGAAGCTTGAATGGCTAATTACAAAGTGATGTTCAGTGTCATTCCTAATCAGAGAAATGCAAATTAAAACAATCTAGAGATATTCAGTGAAAATAAGTCTCCGGAAGTTCTGTGACTTAGCAAAGCCACACCTGGGTATGTTTCACAGAGAGCCTTGCCACAGGATCACAAAGGGACACATTCAGCGCGGTTTATCTGGTCATAATTTGGTAGTAGGATATTGGTGTAATCATGGGGGGAAATATAAGTGAAATGTGATGAGTCTACAGACTCCTGAATACTGTATAGCAGTTTAAAGCAAGAACTAGATTTATGGGCAGTGCCCTGTGTAAATGTACAGCACCATGCATTTGTGTAAATTGAAAAACAGAATGACATTTTATAAGGGTATGCACTTTAAGGCTATGTACATATGTTTGTATGTATGTGTGTATATGTGTGTGTGTGTGTATCTATATATATATCACTTTGGAGTGCATGCTCACTGTAAAGAAGATAAGGGGAGTGAAGATCGGAGTGAACCAGAGGAGACAAAGGAAGGGTCTTGCAAAGACAGCAGTCATAAATGTGTTAGGAACTGTGGGATTTGATTAGCTCAACGGCTATAAAGGGAGGAATCCAACAAAGTGCAATAGAAACTAAGAACCTGATCACAGCCTTCGGGAAAGGTTTTACAAAACAAGGAATGATGAAATGGAGACCTGTAGAGTGAGTAGGATTTAGCCAGCCGGGCAGCAAAGTCCCAGGCAGTGAGAACAGCATGCTCAGAGGTGTGAGAGATCATGCCTTGTTCTGGAAACTAAAGAGATCTGAATGTCTGCAGCATAGAAGCGGGGTCAGGTGGAAGGTGGGGATGGTGGAGAGGTCAGCGGGGGCCAGATCCCAGAGGGCTTTATGAGTCATGCTTAGGAGATTGGACTTCAAATTGCATAGCTCAAAATTATAGAGTCAATTACATTTCATATGGATTATAGTGACTAATAGGTTTAAACTGCCAGCATGACATCTGGCAGCATCTATGACACCACATTGGGGGTGTGGGGCCGCTGGAAGTATCTGTATACTGGTTACATATTTTTTGAGTTCTGAAGAGATGGTGAGGAAGGCAATAGCAGGAATCTAGTATTTTCTCCATGGTTTTTTGCTACCCAAGATCTACTACCCCTTAGAAGCTCTGGACTCTTGGGGTGGGGGTGTGCATGTACGCGCCATAGTTGGAATGAGTCAATATGAGTCGAATACCTGGCAGTAATGATGGTATACAATTTACTGAGTACTTAACTGGGTGCCAGGTATGGTTCTAAGGACATTATACATATTTACTCCCAGTAACTCCAAGGTAAGTACTGTTATTATTTCCATTTTACTGATGAGGAAACAGAAGCATGGAGAGGATAACTAACTTGCCCAAGAGTACACTACTGGTAAATGGCAGAGTTGGGATACCATTCCTCTTACCCCACCACACTGGACTGCACCAGTGCCATAGGAGAAGGAGACTGGGTTTGGTGCTAGATCTGGGTTTCAATCTCACATTTGCCATTTACTAGCTATGTGGCCTTGGACAAAGTCTTACCTCTTGGCCCAAGTCTCCTTATTTGTAAAATGAGGATAATAATGCCTAGTTGTGGAGCTGTTGATTAGAGAATTAGAGGTAATGTATGTAAAGTACACAGAAGCTTAATAAATAGGAATTATAGCTGGTGGGTCGAGGTTGACCTTTTTGTGCTTCCATCTAGGAAGTTGCGGGTGGAAGGCCTGGAGTTCCGCCAGTGTTTAAAAGGAGACTAATGGATTTTTGCCCAGTTTCCCCTGGCTTATGCCATTTCCAGAAAGCTTGGCTTGAGGAACTTAATTCTCCAAATTCAGGGAACAGTTTTATGTGGATGTGGATGGATAAGCTGGGTGGTGACTGAAATTTAGCAGTAACCCTGGGTCCCTATGCCCTGGGCCTGGTTCTTTCTCCCCACAGTTTGGAGTTTGAGAATCAGAAGACTCGCTTGGGCATCCAGTTGGACTTTGAAAAGAACCAACTGAAGGAGGACCAGGATAAAGTACACATGTGGGAGCAAACGGTGAAAAAGGATGAAAATGAGATAGAAAAGCTCAAGAAGGTACGGAAAGAGAGCATGAAAAGAACTCCCATGTACCCATCACCAAGATTCATTAGTCATTAACATGTTGCCATATTTGCTTTTGCAGACTCTCTCTGTGGATGCATATTCTTTTTAAAAAAAAAAAAAAATATATATATATATATATATATATTGTTGATTTCAGAGAGAAAGGAAGAGGAGAGAGGTGGAAACATCCATGATGAGAGAGAATCATTGATTGGCTGCCTCCTGCATGCCCACACTGGGGATTGATCCTGCAACCTGGGCATGTGCCCTGACCGGGAATTGAACAGTGACCTCCTGGTTCATAGGTTGATGCTCAACTACTGAGCCATGCTGTCTGGGCTGTGCATATTCTTTTTATGAGCCATTTGAGAGTAAGTTGTCAATACGTCCTCTTTATGTGACATTAAGATCAGAATGAAAACAAAACAGTTCCCTTTTAAACAATCAGACTGTAGTCCCCTGTGACTGACCACTCATTCCCAGTCTAACTCCATGGGGCTAACTCCATGGAATGTATATCTCCCAAACCTGCAGGTATTGACTGACTTGAATACTTCAACATTCGTGTGTGTGTACTCATAGAAAAAAACCTACCATATTGTTTGCGTGGGTTTAAAAAAAAACATTGATGTTATTACATAGCTCACAACAGTAGTTTTGATGTATAACAAATCAAAATATCGAGTTTTAATTACAGTCTAGCCTTAACTTTGTGGATCTGTCCTATAAGTAATGCTGGGAGGAAACAGGCTAAAATATTGATTGGTTATCTCTAGCTGCTGGGATTATGAGTGATTTTTGTCATCCCCACTAAATACTTTTTCTGCATTTTGAACTTCTGTACAGTAGGCAACTGGTAAAATGGGCAAACAGATAACTTAGAATAAGATAAAAGAAGCTTTAGGGCTTTGTGAAAGCAGAACTCATTTAAGAGAGGCTCCAACAAACTGGTGAAAAGGGTAGGGACAGAAGAAGATCCTAGGAGAGATAAGGAAAGCCTTCACCTCTTGTCCTGTTCCCCCTGCTGGGACCAGGAGGAACAAAGACACATGAAGATCATAGATGAGACCATGGCCCAGCTGCAAGATCTAAAGAATCAGCACCTGGCCAAGAAGTCAGAGGTGAATGACAAGAATCACGAGATGGAGGAGATTCGTAAGAAACTGGGGGGCGCCAACAAGTGAGTGGGTTCAGGCCTGGGGTTGGGGCAAGTAGGTATGGCAGGCAACCTGCTGGATTTGGGTCTCACCTTTGTCCCTGGATCTTCTTAGGGAAATGACCCATTTACAAAAGGAGGTGACAGCCATTGAGACCAAGCTTGAACAGAAGCGCAGTGACCGCCACAACCTACTTCAGGCCTGCAAGATGCAGGACATCAAGTTGCCACTGTCCAAGGGCACCATGGATGATATTAGTCAGGAAGAGGTGAGTATCGGGGTTGGTGCTGGGAGTGGGCTATGAGCAACATTAACCAGGGATGGGAAGAAAATGTGAAAGTTGCCGGAAAGGACAGGAGAGAGAGAGAGAGAGAGAGAGAGAGAGAGAGAGAGAGAGAGAGAGAGAGAGAGAGAGG
>PVJC01052874.1:0-11003 GCA_004026665.1 Murina feae
GAAAGCTTGATAAAAGTGAGCAAATAAATATACAATCAGTCCGTTACATCCAAATTTCACTTCTGAGTTTCTTCTTTGAACAGTTGTGTTCATAAGGATTCATATTTCATATTTTAGTATTTTTTAGAGAGCTTCCAAATAAAAAAAGTTCACTACTTTTAAAAGAATAAAACCCATTCTATTTGAATTAAAATATGAAACTATTTGGACCTTTTTATATATCTAAGGTATACAATGGGATCTTAATGATTTTATGTTTCTTATCTCTTAAAACATTTCACTATTTCATAATACTAGAATTTATTTCATCAGTATTATTCAATTATTTCCAAATATATTCTTTAAAAGACTTTTTATATTTTAATATAAAAATGGAAGTATATTAAACTCACTTAAAAGGATAATGCAATAGTGGAGTAAATTATAATTTTTCAGTTTCCTCATTGTTACCCAAAGTATTGCATCATCATTCCAAAAATTATTTTAAAAAGACTGAAAAAACTATCTTTATAGCCCACTTTTACTTTTCATTGAATACAGCTGAGAATTCAGGTTTTTTTTCTGCCCATTGTGGCAAAGAAAATATACTATACATTTCACAATTTTTAGAAAAATGAGATGAATACACAGAGACAGCAGCACTCTGGATGTAATGATGATGATGAAAGTGATCATATAAGTGAAATATCAGAATATGAGCCTTCAGGTAATATCTCTTAGGTAATCTTCTCAAAATCAAGAAACAGTGTGTGAACAATGTTCTCCTAAGGACAAAAAGGAAATACAATATCCTCCTCATTAGTCATTTAATAGGAAGGATATCACACAATTTTTTGTGACAAAAAATGTGGACCTATTCCTTTTTGCTTCAAGAATATATGACATTTTTTATCTTTAATGAGGTGCATGTGCCAAAAATTATTTTATATGGAGAGATTTCTATGTTTAATGCTTGTTACAATTTTAAATAACTACTCTTCACCATTCCTTTATTCTTTCTTCAAATTATTTGTAAAAATAACTAGAAAATATTTTTTTAATAAATTTTATTGATTTTTTTACAGAGAAGAAGGGAGAGGTACAGAGATTTAGAAACATCGATGAGAGAGAAACATCAATCAGCTGCCTCCTGCACACTCCCTACTGGGGATGTGCCCATAACCAAGGTGCATGCCCTTGACCGGAATCAAATCCAGAACCTTTCATTTCGCAGGCCGACGCTCTATCCAACGAGCCAAACGGGTTAGGGCTAGAAAATATTTTAAATAGATAATAGTCTTTTAGATCCCAATGGTAAATGGTGACAACTCTTTTTCCTGCTATACTAAGAGTTAAGAAAAAACATGAGATGAGGAAATGAAGGTTATAAGTTATATATTTTAAGCAATATGTTTAAGAATATTGCTGTGAGGAAGTACAAAGAAATAGGCAGTAGCTGGAAAGAGATGTGGATTTAAGGGATATTGAAATAGATGCTATCATTCAACAAATAATGCTGTTTAATGCTAAAACTCAGTGCTGGGAAAGGTCTTATGCTCTGACCCAACAAGGCCTCCTGACTATTGTAACACAAATGGAGGCCATGGGGCTATGACTCTCAATCCCAGCTGCTGAGTCCCAAGGGTGCACTTATGGAAATCTTATGGCTCTCCAAACATATGGAAGTTCTCTGCAGGCACTTGTAATTCACACTAATGTACTATGATTGCTCCCACTACCAGAATAGGTCCAAATAAAACATCCTGTGATGCAATTAGTAGGGACAGGAACTATTCTAAATACCACTCATCTCTCCACCAGAAGAAGGTGGGCCCTACTATGTAACAACACACAATGGAAACCAGTCTCAGGACAAATCTGTGAGATGAGACATGGTGATTGGCTTTGCCCCAATTAATTTGGAACCCAGAAATAAACAGGTCATGGCTGTTAAGACTATAGGGCAATACAATCCTTAACGGCCATTTGTAAGCTTCTTGTCACAGGAGAACAAAGACCAGGAAAAACTTGCTGGACATCAGAGTGGGCCATGTAAGGAACTGAAACTGTCTTAAAGACACCTGATCACACATCTGCATTCCATCAGCATTCCAAGCCCACCACTTCAGCCCCAGACCCACTGACCACAAAAGCTTCCTGCCAGTGACTACATATAAGGATGAAACTCCAGCTTCTGGGTGCTGTCATCATCCGCCCAATGTCCCCTTGGCTCAGTACTGTGCACCCCTTCCCTTTGGGTGTCCCAGCATGAAGCCGCCTATGTCTTTACTAGCAGAGAGGTGTGGACAAGGAGCCTGGAATGCTGGTGACCCTTAAGCCCTGGCAAAGGTCAGAGCTATGCACCGACTGTTTAGTTGATAGTTGAGACAATGGTAGCTAAAGCAACTTCCAATCAGATGTCATGTAAATCCTTACTGATAAGATAATGCGTCTGTTACTGAAAATTGCCTGCCTAAGGGCTATATGCGTATTCCAAACTGAATAAAAGAAGCCCTTGTGTTGGGCTCCTGCCTGGCCCCCCAATTTCCAAATTATTATTTGTCTCATCTCTGTCATTTGAGCATGGCCCCTCTTCCAGTGCCCAAACCCTGAACCATGTGGGATGTGGGTCTTCCCAATCCCCCATCACCTTTCCTTAAATAAATTCAATTTTCTTTAATCACCATCTAAGATGGCTTTTTAGCCTACTTCCGTGTTCATCCTTCAGTGGCCAATTGTACTGATGCCTGTCCTTGACAGCACCTTGTAGATGGGCAACAGATTCTGTTGGGAAGACAAAGTAAATACCTCTGTAATTCTTACTGATTTTTTCTATAAAGAAAATGAATGGTGCTAAGATCAAACTGTGACATGGTATAATACTGCTATTATGGTTAATACTCAACTACCTCATGACTTTTATGTCTAACAATAATAGTGACATTTATTATTAAATTTATTGGGATAATTAATTAAAGCCTCCTCAGGAGGTGCCTGGCCTGCGTGGCTCAGTGGTTGAGCGTCAACCTATGAACCAGGTCACAGTTCGAGTCCCAGTTAGGGCACATGTCCAGGTTTCGGGCTTAATCACCATGGGGGGCGTGCAACAGGCAGCCAATCAATGATTCTTTCTCATCATTGATGTTTCTATCTCTCCCTTTCCCTTCCACTCTGAAATCAATTTTAAAAAAATTTTTTAAGGCCTCCTTAGGAGGTACTACTTATGGAAAACGTCTGGCCTGAGGAAGAACTGCACCTAGCTGATCATAAGCTGGTATTTCATGCTAAATAATTCTGCACAAGCTTATTATGAGGTACAAATAACAGAAGGGGGGAGAGTAATCAAATTGCACAAAAACATAGAGAGATATGTAATGGCTTTGTAAACAAATTAGCTTTATTTTAAAATCTTCTATGGCCCAGACCTTGCCTTATGAACTTCTTCATCTTGCTGCTTATCTGTATCATTTTTTATATCCTTTATAATGAAACAGTAAGTGTAAATAAGTATTTCCCTGAGTTCTATGAGCCATTATAGGGGATTATGGACCCTGAGGAGGGGATTATGGGAACTCCTAATTTATAGCGCATTAGTCAGAATACAGGTGACAACCTGGTACCTGAGACTGGCATCTAAAGTGGGGGTGGTCTTGTGGAACTGAGCCCTTTCCTTAACCTGAGGTTTCTGCACTAATTATGACACTGTTAGTGTCAAACTGAATTGTGGGATATCCAGAGAGTTGGAGAATTGGTTAGTTGGGGAAAACTCCACACACGTTTGGTGTCAGAATGTATGAGTGTAGGAAAATGTTTTTCTCTTTAGGTAGACATCCATTTCCATGGATTTATAAGTAGAAAAAAGAGTTGGTAGTTATCTGATTGTATCTCCCTTATTTAAAAACTACTGGGGCCAAGGAGGGACCGGGGGAGGGCTCCAGGGTGTGTCCCGCTCATCTCACCCAGTCCCAAATGGCCAGACCTCAGCAGCAAGCTAACCTACTGGTCAGAGCAACTGCCCTCTGGTGCTCTGGTTGAGTGGTTGAATGGTCAGATGGACAATTACCATATTAGGCTTTTATATAGATAGAAAGATTAGGAAGCAATACACAGTAAAAAACTTACCAAAGGTCACACAGCTAATCAATGGCTGAGAAAAGGGTTGAAGGTACATCTTACTGCAGAGTTCAAATGCTTCACTAGTGTAGCATAATAAGGAAAGGTAACTGCTTATCTTACAGTAATGTAGTCAACTGTGTGCTCAAGGTCTCTTTCATATTTTTGTTGTAGCATTCATGATATTATTTTGTGACTTGTTTATTTATTGTGTTTTTATTTTTATTAATTTATTTAATGTATTTTATTGATTTTTTTTTTTTTACAGAGAGGAAGGGAGAAAAATAGAGAATCAGAAACATCAATGAGAGAGAAACATCCATCAGCTGCCTCCTGCACACCCTCTACTGGGGATGTGCCCACAACCAAGGTACATGCCCTTGACTGGAATCAAACCTGGGACCCTTCAGTCCACAGGCCGATGCTCTCTCTATCCACTAAGCCAAACCCGATAGGGCTTATTGTGTGTTTTTTAAAAACTACTTTCAGTGTCCACTGTGGCAAGCAATATACCTGTCAAACAGGATTTGTGTATCCAAAATTTGGTGAATGAAGTTAAGAAAGGGAGGGAGGGATAGAAGGAGGAAGAAAAGAAAATAGCAGGGATGAGTAGAAGAAAGGGGGGTGAAGATGGATAACAAGGAAGGAAATATTATATATATATATATATATATATATATATATATATATATATATATACACACACACACACACACACACACACACACACACACACACACACACACTAGGGGCCCGGTGCACAAAAATTTGTGCACTCGGGAGGTCCCTCAGCCTGGCCTGTGCCCTCTCACAGTCTGGGACCCCTCTGGGGATGTCCACCTGCTGGCGTGCCTGGCCAGCCTGAGTGAGGGGCTAATGGCTTTCTGCAGGCTGGCCAAGCCCCCCAGTGGGATCCCTCACCCCATTGGGGTGTGGCCAGCCTCAGTGCCGGGCTGAGAGGCATATTCAGGCTTTCAGGCTGCCCACAGTCCCTTCAGGTTTTGGGTCCCTACTGGGGTACTTGGCCAGCCTGGGTGAGGGGTTGATGGCTGTCTGCAGGCTGGCCAAGCCCCTCAGTGGGGTCCCTCACCCCTTTGGGGTGTGGCCAGCCTGGGTGACGGGCTGAGGGGTGTTTTCAGGTTTTCAGGCTGCCCACAGCTCCCACTGATCCAATGTCCCAGCAAGGCTGGCTGGAAGCAGGTTTCTGGGGTTTGTTTATCTTCTATAATTAATACACTGTTCCTTTAAGCCGAGCCTAGGTAGGTGACGAAGCCGCCTGTCTGATTCAACTCCGTGGCTTCTATAATTGAGACAATGTTGCCTTAGTAGACTCTAGGCAGGACTGCTGTTTGCTTCAGCTCCAAAGGCTTCTATAATTGAGACAATGTTGCAAATATGTTGTTGCCTGGAGCCTGGAGCAACCCAGTGGCCGGCAAAGAGTTTTACTCCTGCTACAACGGAAGCTGCCTGTTTACTCAACTCCGTGAGTGCCAGCCTCCATCTTGGCTGGGTTAATTTGCATACAGTCACTCTGATTGGCTGGTGGGCATGGCTTAGGTGTCCCGAAGAAATGATCAATTTCAATATTATGCTTTTATTAGATAAGATATATCTATACATACATACACACACACATACTAGGGGCCCAGTGCACAAAAATTTCTGCACTCAGGGGAGTCTCTCAGCCCAGGCTATGCTCTCTTGCAGTCTGGGACCCCCTGAGCGATGTCCACCTGCTGGCGTGCCTGGCCAGCCTGTTTGAGGGTCTGATGACTGTTTGCAGGCTGGCCAAGCCAACCAGTGGGGACCCTCACCCCATGGGACTGTGGCCAGCCTGGGTGAGGGGCTGAGGGCCGTTTTCAGGCTGCCCACAAGTCCCTTCAGGGTTCAGGTCCCTACTGCGGTGACTGGCCAGCCTGGGGGAGAGGCTAAGGGCCATTTTCAGCCTGCCCACAGCTCCCATTGACCCAACGTCCCAGCGAGGCTGGCTGGAATCAGGTTTCTGGGGTTTATTTATCTTCTATTATTGAAACTTTGTTGCCTTGAGCAGAGGCCTAGTCAGGCAACGAAGCCTCCTGTTTACTTCAGCTCCATGGCTTCTATAATTAAAACATTGTTGCCTTGAGCAGAGGCCCGGGCCAGCCTAGGCAGGCAGTTTCAACTCCATCACTGGTGCAATGGAAGCCTCCTGTTTATTCTAGCTCCATGGCTGCTGGCCACCATCTTGGCTGGGTTAATTTGCATACAGCCACTCTGATTGGCTGCTGGGCATGGCTTGGATGGTGGGTATGGCTTAGATGTCTCGGACTGATGGTTAATTTGCATATTACTCTTTTATTAGATTAAATATCCCTGATTCTGCCATACTGGCTTATAACTGAGGAGATATATCTCCTCATATCCTACTTTGAGCATGTATAAACTGAACTCTATTGTCCTGTGTAAACTTTCTTTAAATAATACCTGATTCAGACTATAAGCAAATAAAACACTTAAATGCTGTTGTGGTTGATAGGGTATAAGGAAAATCTAATTATTTCCCCCTATCCTAAGCTCATGATAGTGACTTTACAGGGCCACACATCACCTAGAATTCCAAGAGTATTAGAAAAACACTGAATAAGGTGGTTTCTATCTTTACAAATTGGTCAATGCCCCACAGAGAAGGTTGACAACCCTCAGAATTGCAATATCTTTTCCCATAAGATATTGGTCTCTCCAAAACCACATTTATCTGAATAATAATTTATTTAAAAGGGCAACAAAAAGAAATTTTCTTCCATATATCAAAAAAATTCTATTAATATAAAAAAATTCACTTCATTATAGTAATTCATGAATTAATATTTCTACCTCTTATTACATATACTAGGGGCCCGGTGCACGAAATTCGTGCACTGTGGGGCAGAGGGATTCCTCAGCTCAGCCTGCCCCCTCTAACATATTGGGAGCCCTCAGTGGGTGTCCTACTGACAGCTTAGGCCTGCTCCCTGATCCCCTTGGGGAGCGGGCCTAAGCCACAGTCTGGCCTCCCTTTGTGGGAGGCGACCAGGCTAATCAGGGGAAGCCACCAGCCCCATCACCCCGCTGCTGCAGCCACTGCCAGTCACCACAGCCACCAAGGTGTTTTCATCAACACGGACTCCAGTCCCTTCACCAAGAAGAAATGACAACTTTCTTTAGGCATTTTCAAGATGTGTCTTTCATAGGATATGACATTTCTTTCTTTCTTTTTTTTTTTATCCTCACCTGAGGATATGTTGCCATTGATTTTTAGAGAATGTAGACGAGAAGGGAAAAACAGAGAGAAACATTCAAGTGAGAGGAACACTTTGATTGGTTGCCTCCTGCATATGCCTTGACCTGGGCCCCAGCCAGGGAGGAGCCTGCAACCTAAGTACATGCCCTTGGTCAGAATTGAACCCACACCTTGCAGTCGGCAGGCTGAGGCATTATACACTGAGCCAAATGGGCTACGGAAGGATATGCTATTTCTTAGCCCTCCAGCAGTGGACCTTCATTTTTTTTTCTCCAGGAGTGTGGCAGAAAAACCCTAGATAGCCTTTAGGGATTCTCATTACCCAAGTTACTAAGAATATTACCAGTGGCATACAGGTAGCTTAGCCAATGAGCAGTAAGAAAAGGTGCTTCCTCTGTAGTTCACTCTGATTACTGGCTCCACCCCTGCCCAGGCCTTTGCAAACCCCAGCCTGCATTGACTGTAATCTGTAACCATTATACCCATCCTTACTCCTTTTGCCTACTTCCCCATGTAATCTTTGTCCTTCTACCCAATATAAGCAGCTGGTTTATTGGGGGAAGGAGACAGAGCAGACTTTTGTGGATGAGCTTCTGCTCTCCCAAGTTGCAGGCAATATTGGAAAATAAAACACTCATATACAATTCAACCCTGTCTCAGCTTAATTGGCTCAAGTAGTGACAGGCAACCCAGACCCCTCCATTGTCCAGTTTCATAAGCACAAATAAATTTGCTTTTAAAATTTTGTAAGCCATATGCTTAAATTTTTTAGAGCATATAAAAGCCATGCTATACTAGAGCATTATTGTTATTGGGGTTCTTATCTTTTTGTCTATTTCCATATTCCTCTATGTATTCTATATTCAGATAACAATTTTATAAATAAGTAGAATTTATCATTTTGTATTCTTTGAACATGAGAAAATTAAAAGCAATTTTTCATTATCTTTTTTTTCTATTATCAGTGTTACTCTATTAAGAGTTTTGAGGATTACTTTCTGTTACAGCATCAAATCAAGCTAATTACTTTGAAAAAGTTTAAAGTTAAAGATAAACTGAACAGCTCCAAAGATAAAGCGCATAACCACATTCTCTTGAGAGACCTCTGTTGATCAAATTTGGACTGGCTCTTAGCAGTAACAAAATAAAACCTTGAAATAGCAACAGACAAGAGAGAGCAGGTCATTCATGGAAGGGTCTTCCTTTGAGGTTACTCTAAATTTATTTCTGAAGCTTTAGGCAACAATAACCTTCTCTTCTTCCTCACATTTGCAGTAGCATTAACTCCCAGTCACCATCACAATAGGATGGTGTTGCAACTATAAATTCTCGTCATTAAAAAGCTCCAGTTCAACTTTGCAGTGGAATACACACTGTATATATAAAAGCTCACTGCTCAATTCTATCTCAAAAGAAATATGTAAGTTTCCAAGGGCTTTTCCTGAACTCATTGGCTGTATAGTTAAAAAATGTGCTCTGTTCACCCACTTAAGAGTTAGGTAAAAAAGCATACAGTAGTACCTTCAAAATTACAACTTTAATATTCATAATAACCATTACATATGGGTGAGCCACAGGATCATGACTGGCAATGATTTGTGATTCTATAGAGTGTGTGCCCTTTGCATGTGGAGGAATGGGTCAGACTCTTTCCATCACAGAATGATTAAGTTTGTTGTTTCATCTGAAAAATGAAAAACCACAGTAGGAAAGAGAACCAAAGTAAATACTCTGAAGCAGCTATTTGTGAAGTATTATATAGAGGAAATTCACAAATCTCAGCTACACCTAGGATTCAAGCTAGAAGAAGGAACCTGTAAAATTACTTCATTTATGAAGTCCTAAAGATCCCATTTTGTGTTCTTCACCAGTGTGAAATTTTGATTCCAAGTATGCTTATCCTTTTTTATCTGTGTATTGGAGATGTGAAATTGTAGTGATTCCTCTGAAATATTTTCACATACACACACCCAAAAAAAACACACCTTTTTGAACTTCCACTATCA
The DNA here is from genome assembly GCA_004026665.1 of Murina feae. Taxonomy (NCBI): domain Eukaryota; kingdom Metazoa; phylum Chordata; class Mammalia; order Chiroptera; family Vespertilionidae; genus Murina; species Murina feae. Next base: position 9,358 of record PVJC01052874.1, read on the forward strand.
GTAGAATCAAAGTACTCATTGTATTACGGCTTTACCTATCTTATAAAATAAAAGCCTAATATGGTAGGTGTCTGGTTGTCTGGTCATCCGCTCAGCCAATCAGAGCATAATGTGCTAATGGTATGCTAAGGTTGCTCAACCACTCGCTATGACGTGCACTGACCACCAGGGGGGCAGACAGTCGACCAGTCTACCAGTCACTATGACATGCACTGACCACCAGGTGGAAGACACTCTGACTGGTAGGTTAGCTTGTTGCTAGGGTCTGGCCAATTGGGAATGAGCAAGATGGGCCAGACATGCCCTGGAGCCCTTCCGCAGTCCCTTCCTGGCCCCGATCTTGCACTGGTGGGGTTCCTTGGCCTGGCCTGTGCCCTCTTGCAATCTGGGACCCCTCGGGGGATTTTAGAGAGCCAGTTTCAGCCTGATACCACAGGCCAGGCCAAGGAACCCCACTGGTGCACAAATCTGTGCCCCAGGCATCTAGTAGTATAATAAAAAACACTATTTCCTATCAAGCCTTATGTAGGTTCTTCTATTTTTAATAATGATTATTCTTATATCAAGTACTGAGTTTTTTAGTTTTTTATAATTTGTATCTCACTACAAAATGTGTGTGTGTGTGTGTGTGTGTGTGTTCGTATGTGTTCTTGGAGCCTCATTTAACCATTGGCTTATGGCATGTTAATGGCAGCACATGACTGCTGAGATTGGAAAGAAGAGAAAGGAAGCTCCTATGGAAGCAATTACCCTCAAGACATGCTTGGAACAAGAGACATAAAAATAGTGGTTCATCAAACAGAAGGAGGAACTTTTTAGGCAGAGTTTAGAATGTCAAGATCCAGAACTGTAAATTACATGATCTACAAGACATTTGTTTATGGTAGGAAAAATAAGCATAAACTTTAGACAATCTTTAGACAAATTCTGACTCTCTAATTCTCATAGTGTGATTAATTTTTGAATTGTGACTATAAATAAATCAAAAACTACTTTTTCAATGGATATCTTTTTTATCTTTTATGTAACATCTTATTTGTGGCATGAGGGAAGAAGACTGGTGAAAACAGATTCAATCTTTTGCAGCTTTACCAAATGCCTGCCCACTAATCATAAGCAAATGTGCCCTTTATTCTTTAAATCTACTGGGAAAGTAACCATTTTCTAATAGAGTAAATGAGTTTTATCCAATATAAAGATACCAGCCTCTCCCCCATTTCACACACAAATCTCATAATTTTCCTTGCTTGATGTAGTATTTAGTACTAATTTTCTCCCAGAGATCACTTTAGAAATCTATGAAAAAGGTACAAACATTATTTTATAATCAATATATTTAATTCTAGCTTTAATTTACTATGCCTATCTCAATAATAAGATACATAGTACAAATGTGTGATATGTGACTATAGCCACTGACTAAAGAAAATGTGAAAAAAATATATATATACATACATATATATTATAATAATAAAATAGTGCTATAATAATAAAAGCATAATATGCAAATCGACCAAATGGTCGAATAGCAGAAGGACCATCTGGATGACCTTCTGGATGAAGCTGGGGCTGGGAAGACCTACTCTTGCATGAATTTCATGCATAGGGCCTCTAGTGTGTGTGTGTGTGTGTGTGTGTGTGTGTGT